>JABUQX010042039.1:0-7500 GCA_015478945.1 Trachelipus rathkii
AGGGACAACGGAAGATAATATAATATATATATAGTGTATATATACTATATATATTATATATATCATAATATATATATGTAATATATTTATAATTATATATTTACATATATATTAATTAATATTAATATTATATATTAATAATATATATTAATTATATATAAATATAATATATATAATATATTATATATATTTAAGTATATGTATTTCGTTTAATATTATTTTTAATTTTTCGTTTATTATTTTGACTGAGGTTTATTATTGTCTGCCACGTTTATAGCCACCTTAAGGGGCGCCCTCTAATATTTCTGGCTACGAACTAGCTTTGAGCCTAATTTTACCTAGTGAGGTGGAGTTAAAAAGGGCTTAACATAGGAGTTTAATTGTAGCTAATAATGGTATTATTATTTATGAATATTACATAAAATTTAATAATAAATATAATATAACATCAATAACATAGGAAAATTTTATAAAAATAAATTAAAAATATATATTGACACAGTATATTAAAAATAGCCTATATAAAATAATAGTACTTACAAGTCTTTATGTAAATATTTCAAGTTGCAAGTAGCAAGTATTATACTAATAGATTAACACTATATAAGTACAATATTATATAATATTAACATAATACATACTGTTAATTTATAATGAAACTGGTCAAAGTGATACAAGTACTTATATATTATATGTTATATATATTATATATATATATATATATATATATAATTATACTATAGTTATATATGACCAAAAAAAATTTAACTTAATGATACAAAGTTACATATATATATATAAGTGCTTTAGATACTTGAGAACCAACCTGATATATTAGATATTATAGTTAATGAATTAATCTCTGTTACGTATTATATTATGTTAGTTGTGTATTAATTATGTATTATTAATAATTAATTATCTTGGTCTTAATTATATATATTTAATTATTATAAATATATATATATTATATAATATATATATATCTTATATATTTATATATATATATTAATATATATAATATATAATAATATATATATATATATATTATTAATATTATATATAATATATATAAATATATTAATAATATATTATAGAGGACTCTGTTATGTATTTTAGGTACTATATATTACTCGAGATACCTATTGTTTGAGTGATATTTTATTTTGAGGGAGGTACTTTTTTCTTAGTTTCACACTATTGGTTATACATAGTATATGATACTAATCGAGTATCTAATGTATGCTGTGTCAGTGATGGATCATTAAGTACAAAATTTATGAGTTAGGACCTTGTGGTTATAATTGTATCTTGTGAGGACTCCTCGCCGATCTGTTTCACATATATAATTTTTACTATGTAACAATATGAGTCACTTGCTACTTGGTGAGCTAGTATACTATGCAACACAGTGTGTACAAAGGAGATAGAGATTAGTTGAGAGTATCCTCTCTCGGCACTAGCGAGAGTGAACGACGTGTCATGAGGACTCATATTTCTTCTACTCAGCCCTCCAGTGGAGGATGGTTTTTTTGTTGTATTTTAGCATTTTGTCTATCTTATTGGAGTGATTTGAGCTGTCGTGTGAGTACTTATTGCATATCCTCCGCTTATACTCAGGGAGTGAATTTGATCACGGTGTCCCATAGTCAGTATGCTCAGAGGCGTCGTGCATCCACCTCTCGATGTTAGCCTCTACAGCAGAGAGATTAATATCTCTATAAATATATATATATATATTTTTTGTAATTATTTATTTATTGTATATAATACGAGTTTAAAAATCGTCGCTCTCGATATTAGCTACGGTTATATGACATAGAATATGCTATAAATACAGTAGAGCTCTCTCAAATGGTTGTTTTCAGTAAAGTAATCGCTACTTATCAGATAAGATTCCTTTTTTCTTATGAAAAAATTTGATTTATCCTAGTATAATGATGATGTTTACAACATTTTCAGTGATTCTACAGAGTATATATACAGTTCTAAACTTTTGGATCATGTCGTCCTGTATCAACAAATCATTAGAATTCATTTTTTTGATTATATGATATCTAAGAATATGTTAAAAAAAAAAAAAAAAAAATAAATCAGAAGACTGATTTAGGTGTGCTGAGAGACGCGAAAAACATAACTCATTGGCCTAATATCATATAACGTGTAAACTAGGATGGCCCTAAAATAAACGAGTCCAACTAGAGATACCCACATTTTTATTTTTATATAAAAATTCTAATGGGGAATATATTATTTATTAAACTTTTAGAGTAAGGCACTACTAAAACTATATTTTATTATTACCTATAAATGACTTAAAATCATTATTTCTCTTTTTTGAGTTTAAGACTATTCAATATTAATTTTATTTTTATTATTAATAATATATAATTATATAATATAATATCCTGTGATATATTAATAATATCAAAAATTATATTATAACAATAATTCCTATTGAGGATTTTTAATTCAATATTTGGAGGATCACTGTATAACAATTTTTATTTTCGCTAAGAGAGCGACTATTTTCGTGGGTGTATCAGTGTTTATTGCTAAAGTAAAATTCATGTTTTGTACTTTAAGTGGGAATGAGTATATATCCAAACCACTCTATTATTTAAGTTAAGGAGACAATCCTGAGCGCGAGAGTTGTGCAGGTACCCAACCAACGCCGACATAACTATTAACCTATTTTCATTTACGAAAATGAAAGTATGTCATTATATATATATTATATATATTATTATAATGAAAATAATTTAGGTATTTAATTTAGGTTACGGTTAAGTATTAGGTATATAATATGTTATAGTATTAGTGATTAGGTTATATATGATATGATATATAGGTTAAAGTATTAAAGGTATATATATAACCCCTTACGGTCGTCTCACACAGTACAAGTTTCTAACAAATTTGCCTATATATATATATATATATATATATATATATATATATAAATCTTAACTATAATAATATATTATATATATATATATAATATCATTAATATTATTAATTAATATTAAATATATAATAATATATTATTATATATAATATATATATATATATTAATATATAATATATATATTAATATATATATATATATATATTCTATAATATATTAATATATATATATATATTATATAATAATAATAATATTATAAATATATATAATATATATGAATTAAAATATGTGCGAGATGGTGATTGATATTTGAGAGTTTGGTAAGGTAGTGTAACGATAAGCGTTTATGGATAGGGTTAATAGTTCCGATTGAGATTGGAGGAGAGCAATAATAAGTACTATCTACAGCATATTATTAAAATATATAATAATGTAATTGCTTTTAATTATGTAACTAGATTAAAGGTATTTATAAATTAGGAAATTAGTTTATTAAATGATGCTGTATAATGGAAAAGTATAATATATACTGGTATATATTGGATCCTGGAGTAATAGAGATAGGCGTTGAGTGACTGAAGGACCTGATTTGAGGTGAAGATAATCATAAGTGCGTTTATAAGTGGTATAGATGAGAAATGTGTGGATCAAATTTTCTATTATGATAACAATTAGAATTGGAGAAATATAAGGGAGGAGGAAGATAATAAATTGTATTAGGTTTCTATGGATTTTGCAGCTACGACTATATATGATTCCGGATTAATATATGATAAGAAAGCTTTATAGGTACAGGTGTTAGTGAATAATATTGGTGGTGATTAGCGTATTAAGATATATATATATATATATAGACTTATCTCTAAATGGTAATCAAAAGTATGATTTGAACGACAGAGTTGAAGCGTGTTTAAGAATAAATAGAGTGACAGGAGTTGCATGGAGTTGTATTTATGATTGAGAGGCATTGTGGCAGCGAGTGAGGAACAGGCGACTTGATTGTTATGGTAGTCCTTGGCTCAAAAGTCACAGTTCTGCTCCTATCGCGAGTGGAGCGAGTTTAATAAACGCCAAATGACATAGCAGCGACTCAGGTTTGGCCAGATGCTCGAGGATCCTCGCTTTGTTCACACATCAGAGTAGACGAGAGATCTTACAAGGAGTGATAATGAGGGAGTCCGTCCTATCTAACAGACTGAACACAGAAGTAGAATTGTTTTGTGTGGCGAAATCTGAAGAGAGTTTGAGAGGATTCGTAGAGAGATTTGGTAAGGGTGTGAAAAGAAGGGGTTTGAAAGTATAAACCCCTTCATATTGGCGTGACCCTCGTAGAGGTAAGTGACTGTTAGAGAGTTTATGAGTCTGTGAGTGAGAGATCACGTCCATCGGGTGTGAGAGCTTATAGAGTTATCACGAACCAATAGTGAGAAGTCCCATCTTATGTCATCTATTGTCACACTTCAAGTTTAAATATTCTTCTCTGGTTGAGGATACTGACTTATTCTGTGCATGAAAAGGGAACGAGTATTGACGATTTGCTCTTGGTATATACGGGAACACCTGTGTTTAGTGATATGGCAGGGTGCTTCTCAAACTGCAGTGCAGAAACCAAAGCGGTCGGCTTGGTGATAGAGTCAAGAATGAGATCGTTGAGAGTCGCCATGTATCACACAGGTTACGTTATTTAACTGTGTCTTGCACACGTAGAGCTCCTCATAACTTCTCTGATCTGTGACCGCAGGTCTTTTTACGAGGAGGCTGACTCAGGTTGTATAGAGCAACGGGAGGGGCTAGTCACGCTCCTGGTCATTGTCACTAGGGGGATTCTGTGGACATGCTGGTGGAAGGGGGCGCTGGTGACGCACACCATTGCGGTGGTTCAATCCCAAGAAGGATATAGTAAGTCTTTATCCCTTACTAACAGTGCTCACACCTGTCTCCCTGGTACTCTTTAACATCTTATAACGTTGCCGATTATATAATGCATATTTTTAACATCTTAAAATATAAAGAACGAGAGATAGGACAGGATCTGACGACAATGCTCACTCTCCTTCAAACATCATCTAGTCTTCAGCTAATGAAGGTGGTTCTTCAACAGCGACCATAATCTGGACACCTTCCATAATATATATATACACTATATAGGTATGATTGATCTGAGCCTGATAGGAACTCGGTTGCTTTATTATATACTAGTACTATTATAGAATTCACATACTTATTTTGGGTTGAGGATAGACTCAGATTTGTATAGCACGGGCATATATAATGTCACTCAATATAATATATATCATAATATGCACTAGCAACAATGCGGTAGGTTCAAGTCCCAGAGAAAGGCAGATTAAATTCTATTTATATACCTTCTATCATTAATATGATATTTCATATTATCTTAACATCTTATCAAAATTTAGAGCGATTAATTATCTAGCATATATATTATAACTTCTAAATATAAAGAACGAGAGATAGCAGGCTGGATCACACCTCGGTTGTAATGTACTAGTCCATATGATCATGGAGGTAAATATATCGTTGCTCATCTATTATATTATAACTGTTCTTGAATCCTAACTTTTTGGGTTATGGAGAAATATGCATCATATATTGTTATAAGCATCAACCAATATAGGCATTTGGTAGTCTCTAAGAAGCGCAAAAAGTTACCGAAAGCGAACCAAACACAAAAAATTTAGGGACAGTTACTATATCCTTTACGCTTCTCATTGATATATTGATATTACTTATATCTTTAATATATATATATATATATAATAATAATATTAATATATATATATATATTATTATATATATTAATAAAAATATATTAATAATATATATATTAATATAAATATTAATAATATATATATATATATCATATATATATATATATATTATATTATATTAATATATATATATATATATATATTATATATATATTATAATATATATAATAATATATATATTAATATATTAATATATATATATATATATATATATATATATATATATAATATATAATATATATAATAATCAATAGAGGTGGGTATACAGATTCGTATCATTTACATAATATATATATATTATATATATATATATATATAATATATATATATATTATGTATATTTATTGATACCGTTAATCTCGATTATTACTAACTTGGAACTATATATTTTATCCAGTTAAACTCAGGATAACGGATCTCGTTATATCTTAATTTGCTTTCATGTATAACCTCCGATATAAGTTCTACTGATTATTATATTATTATTTCACTCCGTTATACTTTTATTAGTTAGTACGATAGATTTACATTTTTGTTCGAGACTTTCTTGAATTTTGATATAGTGCTACAATATTGAACCATCATACCTAGATCAAGCAAAAAAATCCTTGTATATATAATATAATATATATTATATATATATAATATTATATATATATATATATATATATATACTATATATATATATATTATATATATAATAATATTATATATTATATTTATATATAAATATATTTAATATATATATATTAATAATATATAATATATAATATATATTAATATATATTATATTAATATTAATATATTATATTAATATATTATATAAATAATATATATATATATATTTAATATAATAAAATAAATTAATATAATAATTATTATAGTTCACAGTATTTTAAATTATTTATCTTATGAAATATTAATAATTTTAAAGCAAAATATTTTTTTTTTATTAATAATTTATATAATATAATAATAATTAATAATAATAATAATATAATTAATTAATTAATAATTAATAAATTTATTAATAATTAAATAATATGAAGATGTTATAAAAATAAAAGAAAGCTACTGAGTGAGTGGAAATGAAAACCTACTGAAAATTAAAAAAGATGTCAACTTTATATCCTGTGAACAGAGTTCATGAACAACAATTCGTTTTGATTAAATTAAGTTCATCTATTTTTACTGTATATAATGGATGATATTTTGTATAATATATTAAGTTATACTATACAACTATTCTAAATTATGGAATAACCTATTCTCAGAATATATTTGATAGCAATTTTAGTTTAAGCAAATTTTATAAATAAAAGTCAGCAAGCTGACTTTAACATACTATAATAGCATTTAGCATTGTTAATTATATTTTTTTATTATGCATAATTCATGTATATTTATTTGCACATAACAAACAGATTACAGAAATAATTAATATAATTAAATATTATATAATATAAATATAAATTAATCATTTGAGACCTTGAAATTTAGTTTAAGTGGTAATACTGATAACTCAATATATACAATCTAGTAAATATTTAAAGTTGAAAAGTCATTTATATTATAAAAATAAACTTTAAATCAGACCTCAGAAAATAAGCTGATCTTTTACCTAAGAATAATGGAAAAGCCATTACATAATGTCAAATAGTGAGTAGGAAATGTAAACTCTGTATAAAACAATTTAATCTCGTGAAACAACCAACGTAATACGAATATTTATTATAATGTTCTCAAATAAATTTTTTCAGCTAGTATGACTAAAAGTGGAATAATGAAGATACCACGTAT
>JABUQX010042039.1:25000-32500 GCA_015478945.1 Trachelipus rathkii
AAAAAAAATCAATTTTTCAATAGATTTTAAATTACGATTCAAATTAATTATTAATTAAATATATATATATATTATATATATATATTAATATATATATATATAAATATATATATATATATATATTATATATATATATATATATATATATATATGTATATATATAATATATATATATATATATATATATATATATAATATATCATATATATAGCCAGCTTCCAACCTAGGGGGGGCAGCTTAAAAAAATTATAAAGCTTATATATATATATATATATATATATATATATATATATATATATATATATATATATATATATATATATATATATATATATATATATATATATATATATATATATATATTATATATATATATATTATCATATAAGAAAGAAGACATAAAACTAGAAACATTTGTTATGGATAATTAAATGATTAATATTTAAAAAAAATTATTTTATTAAAACAATAGAATATCAAATACAATATGCAATGATGGAAATTGACAATATAGAGCAGTTGCAAAATTGATATTATTAAAAAGTAATTTCCTTGGGTTCAAAGCAAATTTATCAACTACTGTTTGAATAAAATAATCATAATTGTCAAACACAAATTTTCTGTGTACACTCATCATTAGCCAGTCCGTTTAACCTGTCGTCTTCCATAGTACTTCGCAGCCAAGTCTTGATCCTTCACAGAGTACTGAAAGAGTGTTCTACTGTACTGGTGGTTCATGGTTGGGCGAGTAGTATCATCAAAGCCTTTTTCGTCGACGGAAAGAAAGGTTCAATCTCCTTTAAGACTTGGGAGACAACAAGATCTTTTTGTTCTTCACTACTCAGTTTCTTGTCCTTCCAAATTTTGTACCAAAGTTCTAGTTCTTCTTCTATGCCTTCTAAGTGGTAAAAACTATAAAATGAAGCTGTCTTTTCCTTTAACTCATCGATTGTTATGAGAAGCATGTGGAAAGGATGTAGATATTTCAATGCATAAGCAGGTGTATTTTCAGTAGAAAACCGTAATTCCAAATAAGAAGTTATAAAATCCAGATACGGAGTTATTAAGAATCTTCTCCAGAACTCCGTGGGATTTGTTGCTGGATGGTTACTGCGGTGCTGCTGCCTACCAAAAAATCCGTGGTATATTCAGATCAAGTCCCAGTTGCTCGGCGATTTCATTAACTTCTTTTAACACTTGATCGATGATTTTTTTCTTCACCTTTCCGATGGCTCCTAATCATTTCCACAATATGTTGAATGTGCTGCGAGGTTTTGACGATATCCAAGGTCTTAGATTGGAAAGCATTTACAAATGGCTCTAACATCGCAGAGTATTTCGCGATCAATATCATAGCCATGATGAATGACGACTTACATACCGCTGAATGCAACTGAAAAGCGCTTTTTCTTGTGGCGGTATTTCCTTCAATGGAAAGGATTTCTAATGCTTGCATCATTAATATCAAAGATAATATCCAATGATGGAAAATTCACAATATAGAGCAGTTGCAAAATTGATATTATTAAAAAAGTAATTTCCTTGGGTTCAAAGCAAATTTATCAACTACTGTTTGAAAAAAATAATCATAATTGTCAAACACAAATTTTCTTTGTACATTCATCATTGCATGTCCGTTTAACCTGTCGTCTTCCATAGTACTTCGCAGCCAAGTCTTGATCCTTAGCAGAGTACTGAAAGAGTGTTCTACTGTACTGGTGGTTCATGGTTGGGCGAGTAGTATCATCAAAGCCTTTTTCCTCGACGGAAAGAAAGGTTCAGTCTCCTTTAAGACTTGGAGACAACAAGATTCTTTTTGTTCTTCACTAACTCAATTTCTTGTCCTTGCCAAATTTTTGGTCCCAAAAGTTCTAGTTCTTCTTCTATGCTTCTAGTGTAAAAACTATAAAATGAAACTGTCTTTTCCTTTAACTCATCGATTTTTATGAGTAGCATGTGGAAAGGATGTAGATATGTCAATGCATAAGCAGGTGTATTTTCAGTAGAAAACCGTAATTCCAAATAAGAAGTTATAAAATCCAGATACGGGAGTTATTCAGGAATCTTCTCCAGAACTCCCGTGGATTTTGTTGCTTGGATGTTTACTGCGGTGCTGCTCGCTACCACAAAATCGTGTATATTCAGATCAAGTCCAGTTGCGTCGGCGATTTCATTAAACTTCTTTTAACACTTTGATCGATGATGTTCTTCTTCACCTTTCCGATGAACTCCTAATCATTTCCACAATATGTTGAATGTGCTGCGAGGTTTTGACGATATCCAAGGTCTTAGATTGGAAAGCATTTACAAATGGCTCTAACATCGCAGAGTATTTCGCGATCAATATCATAGCCATGATGAATGACGACTTACATGACGCTGAATGCAACCGAAAAGCGCCTTTTCTTGTGGCGGTATTTCCTTCAATGGAAAGGATTTCTAATGCTTGCATCATTCGTACAAAGTGCTCCTTAAACACTCTGATGCACTTGTGTTGTTCAGACCATCTGGTCTGGCATAGGCTTGGGATGTTTGGCATTAATTTTTTCTCAAGACTGTCTCGCGAAAAAACGCAATAATGTCCTTTATAGTTCCCACAGTATTGCGGATTTCTGGAATTGTGTTCAAATCATTTACTACTAAATTTTGTTTGTGTGAAGAGCAATGAAAGAACAATGCTTTTTTATACTTTTTCTCAATATTGCTTGGACACCTCCTTCTTTGCCAGACATCGTAGAACAGCAATCGAAACCCAAGCCCACGCATTTCTCGGGATCCAGTTCTTCGGTCGTGACAAAATCGCATCGGACTCTTTGTCGAAATAGCGCAACCCTATAGATAATTGTTCCTTTCAGAAATATCAGCGGTTTCATCTGCTAGTAAGCTATAGCTTGCCACGCTTCTTTACCTTATTAACGATGCTTTCCTTTATAGTAGTACCACATAGAGAAATGATTTTATTCTGAATCTGAACTGATTGGTATGTGGCATTTTCTTCCCCTTTTCAAAATGGCTTTTCAATGACTGATCTCCGGCATCTATTCGTAAGCGGCACAAATTTTGCAACACTCCCTCATCATGATGCTTACCCCGAAGCGGTAAATTTCCGCGACCAGAAAAATGTAATAGATGAAAATTATTGAGGATAGATATTTTTTTATTTTCTTTCCATGATTTCTTGAATGCTGTTAATTTGGATGGTCTACCGCACGTCCTGTAGGAAAAATTTTGCAGGCTTCAACAGCAGTTTTTTATAACCAACTCTGTGTTTTGTATGTCCCCTTACAAACCGCACGAAACATCTTTATATTTAGTGAAAGGTCTTATTGTTAAAGAGCCAAGGACCCCCTCTGAACAAACTTTTATTTGGTGGAAAAAAAATACAAAAATGGCAAAATGCTCCCTTTAGGTGCCTGGAGTATGTCAGTCAAGGTGAATATGTCTCCAACCATTCAAAATTGAATTTCCTCTTTAAGGGTAAGCGACTCCAAAAAATTATAGGTTCTTAGGTGGAATCCAACACTCTTTCAGTAAATGTTTCTTTTTCTCAGTCGAAAACATAGATGAATGTCCAACGTATCTACCAATGTGATTTTCGTGACTGTCATCTACTGAAACGCTAGCTCCGAAATCTGGACCCATTCTTGACTCGTCGAGGTGCTGGTCCTGGGTGTGGGTTCTTCATCATGCGAAATATGCGAAGTAGGGTGGATTGCCTCTTGTGTAGTCTTAGTTGAATTATTGGTATGTTCTTCGTTTTCACCGCTACCATTTCCAATTTTATCCGAGTTCTTCCTTTTCTGCACTCACCCAAAACCCATATATATATATATATATATATTATATATATAATATAATATATATCTATATATATACTATGTATATATATATATATATATATATATATATATAATATATATTATATATATTATATATACTTATATAATATTATATATGTATATATATATATAATTATAATATATATATATCTAGATTTCTATATATTAAATATATACAAAATATATATATATATATATATATATATATATATATATATATATATATATATATCGAATTGCCACTATAAATGCAAGTGATTCGACCGTTCGCCGAGTGTGGACTCATGGAAACCAGAGGGAGGCGAAATAATAGAAGAGACCAAGAAGAGAGAGAGAGATTGAAAGAAGAAGGATGTCAGAGGCGATTTATTGAGGAGATGAAGTTCCAATCCTTTGAATCTCACTGAAGATTTATTGGGAATATTTTAAAGAAGAAAGACAGAGTGGAGAAGGACGGGCATTTGATTCAATCATGGTGGCTAGAAATTTCAAGGAAAAAGAAAATTTACGATTTGGATTTTTAAAAATGTAAAATTTTATCATTTAAATTTATTTCATTTGTAATCTGGGTTTGGAGGAGCAACAAATTTTTTGAAATCATTTCTTTTGGCTATTTTGGAATATTAATTATTAAATAAAAATATAAAGAAGAAATTTAAAATGCTAATTTGCAGAACGTGGGGGAGCTGCCGTTCCCCACGGGAGTCTTCTCGAGTCATAATGAAGTAAATTTTCCAAATTTTCTTCCACTGGTAGCAAGGGGCTGGAAACCCTTTCCTATCACATTTATCTTTCGCGAATGGTGGTGATATATTGTTTAGGATATTTATATTAATGACAGTGATTTTGGTGATGAAATGAATAAATAATAAATAATGTTAATGATAAATTTTTAATATGGTGAATATTGGTAAATAATATTAATATATATATATGTATATCTATAATAATAACAATAGTAATAGTAATACCAGTGATTATGGTGAAAAATGATAATAATAATACAGTGTAATATTTACTTAAATGAAAATTTTTAAATTATAGTGAATAGTGGTAAATAATAATAATATATTGTAAAATATTGTGTAGGCATAACAATATTAATATTAAAACATAGTGCAGTGATAGTGATAGTAATAATGATAGTAATGATAGTGATAGTATTAATAATAGTAGTGATATTTATATTTGTATATATATATGTTGTGTATGTGTATATGTATTTAGGTTATGTATATGTATTTATGTATGTATATATATATATGTATATATATATTTTTTTAAATATATTTATTTATTTATATAAAAAAGCGCCCGATAGCTCAGTGTTAGAGCACTCGCCCAACAAAGCGAGGGTCCCAGGTTCGCAACTGGTCGGGTGGGAGAATGTAAGCTATTCTCTCCTTGGGCTTGGCTTCGTCCTGCTCGGACGTTAAGTGAGTACACCTCCTCCTTGATTAGGGCTCTGCCCGTGAGTGGTGCACAATATATATATATATATATACCGAATTGCCACTATAAATGCAAGTACTTTTGCCGGAAAGGAGGAGGAGGCCGTGGATTTGATGGAAAAGAACAATCTGGATGTGTTGGGGGTTTGTGAGGTGAGGTACCGAAGAAGTGGAACTAAGAGATTACATAACGATTATGTAATGATCTACAAGGGGAGAGAGGAAGAGAGAAGGCACGGAGTAGCGATCATCATGAAACCGGAACTCTATAGAAATGTAATGGAAACTTTGTTAATAAATGAAAGAATAATTGCGATAACGTTGAAGATGGAAGGAGAAACATTGAGCTTAATCCAAGTGTATGCGCCGCACCAGGGACGACCAGTTGAGGAAAAAATGGAATTCAGGGAAGCTCTCCAACAGACTTATGACGCGGTGAGAGGAGAAAAGAAAATTATAATGGGGGATATGAACGCTCATGTTGGAACCCGTAGAGAAGGAGAGGAGATGGTACTAGGGATTCATGGAATAGGGGAGAGAAACGTTGATGGGGAGTACCTGATCGACTTTGCGATGAGAAACAACATGGCTGTTATGAATACATTCTTCAAACATGAAGAAAGCAAAAAATGGACGTGGTATAGGTGGAGTGCGGAGGAACAGAGATACACGGAAAAATCAATGATTGACATGATGCTAGCTAGCGATAAGAGGATGTTTGAAGATGTGAAAAGCTTACCCACGATTTCACTAGATTCAGACCATAGAATGGTACTGGGTAAACTGATTTGGAAAAAAAGAAGAAAACCAAGGAAGATAACAAAAGAGAGATACTGTTTGGAAAAGTTGAGGGTGGATGGTGTGGTAGAGCTGTTTAATGAAAAACTCACGCAAGAATTCGAAGGGACAGAAGAACAAGAAACGGCGGAGGAGAGTTGGAAGACCTTTAAAACAAGAGTAGATCGAATTGCAAGCGAAATACTAGGAAAGAAAAAAGTCGCTGAGGGTAGGAATAAGAAGACGGCATGGTGGAATGAGGATGTTAAGAACGCAAGGAAGCTCAAAAACAAAGAATATAGGAAATGGATGAAGACGAGAACGGAAAGGAACAGGATAGAATATGTAAATGCAAGAAACCATGCGGAGGATGTAAAAAGAAGAAGTAAGGACATTACTTGGAGAAGAATAGGAAGAGAACTGAAAGAGGATACGAAGGGCACGGGAAAACTTTTATATGGAATGGCCAAGAGCATGAGAGGAAATAAAGAACCGGAAATTCATACGGTTTTGAATAAGGAGGGAGAACCTCTTCTAGAGGAAGAGGAGGTAACGGAAAGATGGAGCGAGTATTTCGAGGAATTATTGAAACGTAGAGGAAGGGGAGGAGGAAATGGATGAAATACCCTTGAGAGTAAGACAAGAACATGAGGAAATTAGAATGATAGAGATAGAGGAAGTGAAAGAAGCAGTTAAGATATTAAAAAATGGGAAAAGTGCAGGATACGATGGACTGAATAATGAACTATTCAAAACAGGAGAGGGAATAATTAAATGGTTGACAAGATTGTTAAACCAAGTATGGAAAGAAAGAAAAATACCAACAGAATGGAGGAAAGCAGTAATCTGTCCGATACATAAGAAGGGAGATAAAAGAATATGCGGAAATTATAGAGGAATAGTATTGTTGGTGGGGGCGAGTAAAATAAATGAGAGGATCTTAGAAAAAAGATTGAGGATGGAGGTCGAGGACAAGATTGGAAAATGGCAGCACGGTTTTCAGACCAGGAAAAAGTACTACTGACCTAATATTTTACATGAAGATGCTGACTGAGAAAATAATAGAGTGGAATGAGAAGGCTTATGCTGCATTCATAGACTTGGAAAAGGCATCCGATAGAATAAATAGAGAGAGACTGTGGATAGTGTTAGAAGATCCGATGTATGCCATACCAGAAAGTCTGATAGCAGCAATTAAAAGTATGTATGAAAATCCCAATAAATACGGTTTAGAGTGAAGGAAAAGAGAAGTGGCTTGAAGTGAAAACGGGGGGTTAGACAGGGAAGTGTACTGTCAACATTGCTCTTTGCACTTTACCTGGACAGCTGCCTTAAAAGGATATGCATAAGGGAAAATAGGGAGCACACTTTGGTTTATGCGGATGATGCGGCAGTGATGACATCAGGAGCTCAAGATCTGAAAGAAGCTGTGA
>JABUQX010042040.1:0-7500 GCA_015478945.1 Trachelipus rathkii
CTTACACAATTTTTTATCTATTTTGATTGAGATGAATTACACTTATGGTGTGTTATAATAGAATCTGTTTCAATTAAAGATTATTAATATATATTAATATGGCTTAATACACACTAGCATAAATTTAGTTTTAACATTGTTGAATTATTTAACCGAATGGATCCAATTGTAGGTTATAAATATAGTCCATTGGTTTAAATTTTTTTTCTATTTTATTATAAGAGGAATAAGAATTGACCTAAACATTACATCATACACGTTTTAAATCCAGCGACTTGTTTTTCTTCTATTAATGGTAAAAATTAAACCACTCTAAATGAAATTAATACTCACTTATTGCATAAACATTTGTAATTATGATATTTATTATCAACCTATATTTTATAAACTCATAGATCATTTCACAAAAATGTTGAATGTTTAATCCGAATGGAATTGTCTAGCAATAGGTTAAACTTCTTCTTTATTAAAATATTTTTATCAATAAAATTATCATTACTTGTTCTTAGTTATTGTAAGTTTTATGACATCCTTAAACTCATGAATGCCTTAGGTAATAATAATATATATAATATATATATAATATAATGTAATCACTCAAATATCTGTAGTGTTACGAACCTTGTAAAGCCCATACCAAATGAAAACTTAAATTGCAAAGGGATAGTTATTAATATATAATAAGACTTCACTACTATTCTATAATATATCAGGTTTTATATCTAATTTTATTATTGATTTCAATCTCTATTTAATAATATAAATATATTAATTATTCTTGTTCCTTCTCATGTAAGCTAGTATGTTTATTTATATTTATAATGCATTTGGAAGTCTAAACAGTTTATACATTAATATCTTTGATACATTGTACTTGGAATTTGTATAACGTGTAGAAATGACTTTTTAATGTCAAGGATTATAAATCATTTATGTTTCCGGAATGAAATATAATTTCCTTGATTCATCTCAATATTCTAATTAAAATAATGAATTTCTAGATATATATAAATGACTATTGTATTTTAATCTATTTAGTTAGCCATACTATTAAAGTTAATTATATAATAATCTTTTACTGGAAAATAATGTAATAATATATTAATGTAACATACATTAGTTACTAGCTAATCTATAATTATTAAGTCCATATAAAAAAACATGGCTGAATGAAATGTATCCTAGAATGCGTTGCTGGGAGCATAAGCCAAATTATATATTTGGATATATATTTATCTTTCATTTTGATTTTAATACACGAGATAATGCATATAATATAATATACACATATACATATATCAATTATATATATATATATATCTAATATATATAATTGTCAAGGAATATAATTAATGATTTTATTACTTACTTTTTTGTCTTGAAAGGTTTTAGCTTCAAATTACTTATTCATGATTCACTTTTAGACTCTACTTATATATTCCTCTATATCTTTAATTTTCTACTAATTCACTGAGTGAAGGTGCTGCGGTATGAGATATTTATGAGTACCATCTTGCTCTTTTACTTTGCTACTAAATGTGCACTTATCATTTTTCTATTAAGAAATGTTTAAGGATATCTTACCTTATTATATTATTAAAAGACTTAGTCCAAAAGTCTTATACAATTCGCACTAAAGTGTGTGGATCTGAGCCACACTGCTCAAGAGTAAATAGACTTATGTCTTAAATGGAGGCTTTGGAGGTGAATCAGTTAGTATATTAATATTTTTTCTAGTAAATTTTGCATTTAAGTATATACTTATGATTGTCTCATTTTTACTAAATAAATTGCAAATTCTGAGCGTATTATTGATATTATTACTATATTATATAACTATCGACTCAATAAATCGCAACCATTTAAATTTATATATACCCTAATTTATTTATTAGATCATTTAATTAATTTTATTATATATATATACATTTATATTAATTATTATTATTATATTTATTATTGTTTATAATATTATTTCTATATGTAGTTCACAATTATATATTTACTTTGTATAAAGTGACTTACACTATTTTTTTCACTTTGTATTTTGTTTGCTTTGGTTTTTGTAACCAATATGCCTCAAGTTCTCCAAATAAAGGTGTATTCATGATCCTTGCTGGATCATAATATGTTTTTATCAATCAAAACGTCTGCTCAAAAGTGTAATCGGACCGTGGGCCTCGAGAAAAATTTCATAATTAAAATTCCACCAGGAATACAGACTCATATCATATGATACTTATATTCCTCTAAACTCAACTGTGATTTCAGGAGTCGAATGAATGTTTTTTTTTTTTTTTTTTTTTTTTTGGTGTTTGGTAATGTTTTTTTTTTTTTTTTTAACTCTGTATACTGATTTGGACGAAAAGTTTCCCTCCACTTTTATAAGTTGTATAATAGGTAACTCACTCATTCTATAAATTACGGCACATACTAGGCAACGCGAGATGCTCATTCATCAATTGGAGTAATATTTTCCATTGCATTTATTGATAGTCCTAATAAAACAAGAATAATTGACCCTGGAACACTTTCTTCATTTCTTAATTTGCATTTATCTTAATGGCTTTTAACTCATGTATTTGCAAATCGAGAGTTGAATTCACAGGGGGGACGTTTTCCTTCCACATATCACCGATAGGCGGAGTGGCTGTCGAGGAACCCCCGCGAACCTACTGCCGCAGATACTTAAATTTTGAAGTCACGGGGTTCCACCGCGAGACCTCCTTGGAGTGGGGGATTAAAGTTACCTATTCTATATTTTCATCTAAATGCATACACAGCCTTAATTTCTCCGGAAATGATCCGTTGAGACGGACTCCTTACTTCAAACTCGGCTGTGACGTGAGCTATTATATTAAATAGGAAAGCCTTGTCTCACTTTGGGGTATTCTTGTAATTACATTTTTCCTTACTAAAAGTTTACTCCAGGATTATCCTATTAAAAAGTGGTTTCTTTCCATTTGTTATTCATTCGACTTTGTAGTTCTTGCTGATTCGCTTATGTTATTGAAGAAATATTGGTTTTAAAAAACTAGCATAAAATCGTTTAAAATTTTTCAAGTTCTAAAATATCGTTTTTTTTTCTTCTATTATAATCACTTTTGGTTGTGTTTATTCTATTCGTTTCATAAAATGTTGGAACCAGTAGGGTTTTATAATAACGCTTCTATTTATGTAATTGATGCTTCTACCTTCAATTTTGTTAGTAATTTTTTTATTTTGAGAGAGTATCCACTAAACGATTCATTTTTGTCAATTGGTTATATAATTTATATCTATTTTATTTATAGTTTCTCCGAGCCTTCTCTGAAAAAATTTATCATTTTATTCTCCAGTTTTTACATGAGGTACCGCTAATACCTCAAAAATTCGGGTATCTTTCTAATTCTCTCTGTTGCTTGGTGCGTTTAAACGATGTTTTTTTATATTAAACATCTTGATATTCCTAAAATTTATTTTATAATGAACTTCTGTTGTTGGTACCATATTATAATTACTCAAACTTTCTATAGTTCCCTAACCCTTTTTTTTTTGTCCAAGTATTGTTCGTGCTCTTCTATATCTAATAGCTCTTTGTAAGTTTTTATTTTACTTTTTTTTCTATTTGAGCCAACAATAATCGATTTGTGCTATATATTGAGCATAATACTTATTTTTGCACTAGTATACTTAACTTTATTACTATACTTACTTTAAACTTGTGAATAATTGAATCTACTAGCTAACTTAAGTCTTCTGTGGTTCATCTAATAAAATAAATATAATAAAAATTCTTAATCCTTAAATCATTTATTTCATATATATATTTTGAAAGATGTCAGTTTTTTAAAATCATAATATGAGCTTTTAAAAGTTTTATAATAATGTAAGCCATAGCTGCTGGTATTTAATTTTATTTCTGCCTCTTACAGAATTTGTTTAATTCACTAGTACATATAATAACTAATTAATTTTAAGGGTTACTGAGATTTACTGAATTTAATTTAGCGTCATAATCGATATCGTTTATATTAATTAATTAGTATACATATTAAAATTATACAGGCATTTTATTTCCAGCAATTTATCATTAAGCAAAAAATCTATAATAAGTTTGTTAACAACTCATTAACATTATAAGATAAAAAAACTAGTGTAAAACAATTCAAATATATCTAAGGAGTAGAAAATAAAATGTGTCGTAACCACACAGAAGAAGGGGTCGATAATAAATTTACGAGACACTTTAAGTTGACACTCTTTGAAAGATATACAAATATACATTAAAAAATTTTTTTCTGCTTTTTTTCTATATGTGGGCTGCACGAAGGTGATTATTCGCATATTTCTAGCATAAATTTCAAACGAAAAAGTTTTATTTGTCTAAAAGATGGATCCGAATCATTACCCATAGTAGAGAAGTCTTTAATAGTTTGATTGAAAAAAATTAAAGGTAAGCTATATCCAATACGATCCCTCGCTTCATGAATAGTTTGTTAATCTTTGATAAAGTAGTTTTAATTTATTAAAGTATTTTCTTTTTTTTTTTTCTTTTTTTTTTTTTTTTTCAATTTTTTTCCCCAAAATCATAATAATTACCTAATTAATTCAGTTTAAAAAAAAATTTATATTCCCTGAAACGTTTTTTTATTTTCACCATTCGTGAAATGTGCGTATCTGGCTCGCTTGTAAGCATATCCACCATTAGGAGGTTATAGGTAGTTATGTGCCTTGATTGCGGGACGCAGTGAGCGTGTAAGATGCGATTATATTCACATTCCATATAGTTGATTGGTTGTGCAAGAGAGAATTATAGAGGTCACACTTTGATGAGGGACTTATTTAGAGAGGGAGAGGTCGAGCGCTGCTTGAGGAGAAACACAGAGATGTTACTTAGGTATTTGAACTCTAGTATAAATTAGTGTCCCGGCGTCCCAAAAATGATGACCAAGATTCTGCTTACCGCCATTCTACGTTTCAATGTATAGGATTCGGGTAAAGAACTCAATTTTTTTTTTAAATATCTAATTTGGTTAATTTTCTAATTCTAACTGGATGCAAAGTGCAAAGAAGGGTAGATGTTATGTTGTGGTCCGAAAATCTGATATTCAAGAAGATGAAATGAGAGATCAAGCTAAGTAATATAGTGTGAAGCTCTGAAGAAATCTCAGCGAACTTTGCATGGTCCTGAGGCTGGGATTCTTTTTAATACAATGTTAATTAAACGTCTTCACAAAAAATGCTTAAATTTTTTTTAAAATAATTCCTTTAGAAGAGATTACTATTTTCACTTCTAACGGTTTTTAAAATAATTAAAGTTTCTGTGACAATGAACTCCATCCAAAGTTTTTCTTTAGTTTGAAGAAATTGCTTGTAGGCTCCTCATAATATGAACTAAATTTTCTTCATGATTAAGATTATTAAAATAGATGAGGGATGTAGGACTTCTGCTGCTGATGAAAGCTTGCAATAAATATGTGAATCAAAATAAAGAAAAAAACGCAAGAGCTTCAACAAAAACAAAATAATATACACAAGCATGTACTAAATCATAACACAAGATAGGAAACTCAATAATGACACTATTTAACAACATTTCTGAATTCAAATTTGAAACAATATCAAGTTTCTTACCAAAATGCATTTTAAATAAACACTATATTATATTTAATCAGGACATAATGAAAAAGTAATGATATCACAACATCTAAAGAATACGACTAATTGATATCATAAAAAAACACATGTAGAAGTAATCAAAACAACCATCGTGTTTTCGCATAACAATGGTATGATTTGCTCAGACACAAATCTCTGGCGTGCCATAAATTTTGTCAAGGAAAATTTTTATAAATTGTATACAAGACTCAAACAGTGTTTCGAATTCGGGAACCTAGTATTTAGTCATCTATATTACTATTTTACAGCGATGGGAACAACAACGAAAAAATTTGGCCTTTAGGGTTTACTGATCTGTTATGTAATTTTGACACTCCATTTTCTTTGCGCATGGGGACCACCGCTTCAAACCAAGCCACAAGGGTTCCTCATATTTAAAATTGTATATGTCTCAGTTGTAGTAGAAACAACATAGCTTTGTCTATACTTTTCAATTCAGATTTTCAGAGGCAGTAAAGCCCAGAAATTATCAACTGTAACATTGGAGAATCTTGTGGCTGAAGCGAACACTCTAATTGATTGCTGTTCTGTCCCGGATATGCCTGCTGTCTCGTTTGCTAAAAGGGAGAAATATTCAAATTGTCTACCTTGATCCGTGGTTTATATATCAGCTTTCCACAAATAAGTTAATTCTGAATCATATGGATTGTTGTTATTTGGCCGTTTGCCGCTTGATTTCAAAATGTTCAAAGACACATAAATATATATATATAATATTATATTTATATATTATTATATTATATTATATTAATATACTATATATAATATATATATATTATATTTATATATATATATATATATATGGTATATATCGTTTAATCTGTGTTAAGTCTTAAAACAAATCATTGTGGAAAGTTCTTGTGCTGATTGAAACCTAGGGGGGGAGCATCGCCCTACCACGCAGCCCCCCACACACAACACCTCGATCCCCCGAAGCCACCGGTCCAGCTGTGCCCCATAAGGGCGGGACGCAGCCTATATATATATATTATATATATAATATATATATTATTTTTATATATATAATATTATATAATATATATACTATAATATATATATGAAATAAATTTGCAGAAATTCACGCACATCCCAAAGAAATGGGCTCTCAAAACTATGCAAGAAAAAGGAGCAAGAACAGAAAACAAAATACTCTTACAAATCAAACGAGAAACAGCATAATTAAACAGCACAAAAACAACAACAAAAACTCAAACAAACAAGAAAGAATCACATAAAGCAACGCTGATCAAATTAAGCAATCAAAGATATAATATTTAAACAAGGACAATAAATAAATTTCCCAAACAAATAAAAAAACAACAAAATAACGGAACAAGAACAATAAATAAAGTACTCGGTAAAGCAAGAAACAATATAACAAGCAGCAAAAACAATAAATAAACTTTCCCAACGAACAACAACAACATAAAAGAACGAGAACAATAAATTAAATTCTCGAACAAATATGATACAACAAAATAGGGGAACAAGAACAATAAAAAAAACAAATAGATAAAATAACAAATAACAAAACAAAAGAAATATTGCATAAATTTCCCGAGTAAACAAGAAACAACAAAATAAAAGAACAAGAACAATAAGCCAACTCGTAGTTAAAACAAGAAACAACATAACAAAACAAAAAGAACGATAAATAAGTTTCCCGAACAAAAAAAGAAACAACAAAATATGAAGCAAGAACAATAAGTAAAGTCCTAGATAAAACAAAAAACAACATAAAATAACAAGAACAATAAATAGACTTTCCCAACATAAAAGATCGAAAACAACAAATAAATTTTTCAATGAAAAGGAAAAGACAAAATAAAGCAGCAAAAA
>JABUQX010042040.1:15000-20000 GCA_015478945.1 Trachelipus rathkii
TGTAGTGAATTAATTACAGAATCTGTAGAGGCAGATAAAATACAGCAGTGGCTTACATTAAAACTAAAGCCATATTATGAATTAAAAACTGACATTTCAAAATATATGAATAAATATGAGCCAAGGATTAGACCACAAGATAGTGCTAGTAACATATCTAGTAAAGTGAGTAAAGTAAGTATAGCTAGTGCAAAAAATTCAATAGCACAATCGTTGTTGCTCGAAATAGAAAAAAGTAAAATAAAATTACAAGAGCATGAACAATACTTGGCAAAAAAAAGGGAACTAGAAAGTTTGGATTTGTACCAACACAGAAGTCATATAAAAAATTTGGAACAAAGTTTAATAAAAATCGAAGAAAAATTAGAAAATCCAATTTTCAGTATTAGCGATACCTCTGTAAAAACTGAGGATAAAAATGTAAATTTTTCAGAAACTAAAATAAATAGTATAGGTGAAAATAATAACCAGGAGTCTAAATTAGTAGAAATTTTAAAACAAAAATTGGAAGTAAGTATTAAGAACCCTCTTCCAACATGTGAACCTGAAATATTTAATGGAAAAGATCCGACTAAATTTAAAGATTTTATGCTAGTTTTTAAAACTAATATAGAAGGAAAATGTGAAAATGAAATGAACAAGCTTTCCTATTTAATTAAGTATACAGAAGGTAAAGCAGAAAATATAGTAAGAAGTTGTATGCATTTAGATGAAAATATAAGTTATAAAAAGGCAGTAGAAAAACTCGAGAAACAGTATGGAAATGAACAAGTTATTGCAAATACATATTTGAAAAAGTTAGAAGACTGGAATGAAATTAAGAATGAAGATGGTGAAGCTATGGCAGATTTTTCTTTGTTTTTAGACTATCAATAATGCAATGGGAAATATTACTCCATTGAATGAATTGAATTCTACTGGTGCTATTTATAGAATAGTTAAAAAACTTCCCTACAAGCAGCGTGATAAGTGGAGGAATAAAGTTGACACTTAAATTCTGAGCGAAAAAATGGCTAAACTTTATTAATTTACAAAAGTTTGTTTGAACAATAAGTTTAGGATCATTGAATACACCTTTATTTGGGAGACCTTGGCATTGGTTACAAAAACCAAAGCAAACAAATTTACCAAAGTGAAAAAGGTAAGTCACTTTATACAAAAGAAAATAATATGACCATAGAAATAATAATAACAATAATAATAATAATAATAATAATTAATAAATGGAATAATAATAATGACATAAAAATAGGAATAATGGTAGTATTAGTAGTAGTTAGTAATAAAATAATAAATCGCAGTGTCATTTTTTGTAAAAAGGACAATCATAGTATACTTAAATGCAAAATTCTAGAAAAAACAAAGCCAAGATAAAATAACAAAGTTCATTAAAGACAATAAATTATGCTTTAATTGTCTCAGATCAAATCATTTTAGTAGTAATTGTAAAAGACCAGAAAAATGTGAAAAATGTAATAAGCAACATTTAACATTTCTTCATAGAGAAAAAGATAGTGCCAATTTAGCAAAGAAAGAGCAAGATGGCTCAAATATCTCACAAGCAGCACTCACTGTGAATTTAGAAGATAAAGATAAGAAAGTAGAGCCAAAAGAATCAGGAAGTAATGAAGCAAAAACCTTTCAGACAAAAGTAAGTAACAAAAAGCTATTTTATCCTGCAGTAGCAGTTAAAATTAAGCTTAAAGGTAAAGATAAAGTGATTAAGACATATATGGGTTTAGATACATATTCTTCAGCATGTTTTATGGACTTAAATTTAGCTGCAGAACTAGGTATGTCATATATGAAACCTCAGAAAGATATAGATATAACTACTATGTATGAACATAAGATAAAAACATACATTTTAAATAATCTAGAAATTTATGATATTGAGATGAGGAAATCTGAAACCATAAATAATATATACTGCAAAGAAAAATGGCCCTTTAAAATGGAAGAAAGTCCATCTATCAAAGATATAAATGGATTAGAATACTTGAATCATGTGCCCTTCAACTTCATAGAATATAAATTGGATTATTAATAGGAATGAATCAAAGTAATTTGTTAAAACCCATTGAAGTAGTAGAAGGTCATTATAACTATCCCTTTGCAGTTAAGTATTTTCATTTGGATGGGCTAAACAATGGTCGACACCAGAGCGACATTCAGTCAATCATCAGTTTGAGAAGTCAATGCCACAACTATTAGAACAAGATGATAATTATTTGCACAATATTCAACAGGAAAAGTTTTCTGGAAAAGAATCTGAAACAAGTCTGTGACAGATGTGAAGATCAAAGTGGGAAAAATAGGGGTTGAAACATTAACAAAAAACAATTACAGGTTAAATTTTCAAGTTGGGTTTACCATTTAAAAAAGAAATCAGCATTTTCCTAATAACAAAAATCAAGCTCTAGCAAGGATTGTACTCTTTAAAAAGTAAATTTTTGAAAGATAAAACAATATTTTATACAATATAGTGATAAAACATAAATGAAATGTTAAAACTAAATTTTGGCAGAAAAGATTGAGAAACATGAATTATTAAACAATGACAGATTCTATTTAACACACCATAGTGTAATTCATCCACAAAAGAAAAAATTGAGAGTAGTATTTAATGCAGCCTTACAATACAACGGTATTTCTTTAAATAATAGTTTACTCACAGGCCCAGACTATATTTCCAACCTACAAGGCATCCTTTTAAGGTTCAGAAAAGAGAAATATGCTTTCATAGCAGATATAGAGAAGATGTTTTATCAAATACAGGTACTTGACAAAGATAAAGATTATCAGCGTTTTTTATGGTTTCCCAAATAGTAATTTAGATAAAACTCCAGAAGAATATAGAGTTAAAGTTCATATATTTGGAAGTGTGAGCTCACCTTCAATTGCAAATTATGTCTTGAAGCAAACTACAAATGTAATTGAAGCAGAAAAATTCAGAATTTTAGCAAAAGATACCATCACTTAGGGAAAAATTTTTTTTTCTATTGGTTTGGAATGATGTTTAAAAGTCTGTGAAATCAGGAAAATTGAGGCTGTAGCACAGTTATAAAGAAGTTAAAGAATTTTAAAAATTAGTGGTTTTAAAACTTGCATCAAGTAGCTAGTAATTACAAGGAAAATTTGTTGAAAACATTGATATTACAAGACTTAAGTTAAAGATTTAAAGAAATAACTTAATTCATTATATAATTACCTTTCACAAAAAAGTATTAGGCTTAAGTGGGACCCAGAAAAAAGATTTAATGAAAAGCTAGGGTAGATATACAAAATAAAGAATTTCATGATAAACAATCTGAGTTGCATTTTTTCCATATATGATCCACTAGGTTTTATTAGTCCAGTACTACTAGTAGCTAAAAAGATATTTCAAAATTTATGCGATAGAAAGGTGAAATGGGATGATGAAATTCCATTAGATATAAAAAAAAGTTACATAAAATGGATAAGTGATGTTAATAAGCTAAATGATTTTCAAGTTCCTAGGCCATACAATCCAAATTGTCTAAAGTATAAAAGGGTAGAATTACATTATTTTTCAGATGGTTCACAAATTGCATATGCTGCAGTAGCATATATAAGGTTCATTGGAGAGAATAATGAAATATATTGTTCATTGGTGTTATCTAAAACAAGATTGATACCATTAAATAAAAATTTGATGTTAACTATACCAAGAATAGAATTGAGTGCAGCCAAATTAGCTGTCAACATACATCAAATTTTAAAAGATGAATTAGATATGAACATAAGTGAAGAGTATTTTTGGATAGATAGTGAAATTGTATTACAATATATTAAAAATGAATCAAAAAGATTCAAAAGATTTGTACATAATAGAGTTAATTATATTAGATCACAAACAGATATAAGCCAATGGAATTATGTACCAGGCAAGCTAAATATTGCAGATATAGCAAGTAAAAGGATATCTGTTAATGAGTTTTTGAACAATAAACTATGGAGCACTGGTCCAGAATTTTTGTACAAAGACAAAACTAATTGGCCTGAGCAAAATAAAGAACATAAATTAGATGATGAAAATGATGAAATTATAAAAACTAAACCTGTAATGGCCATACAACTACAAGAAAGTTCAACAGACAAGCTCATACATTCAGTGTCAGATTGGATGAAATTAAAAACAAAAGTAGCATGGATTTTAAGAGTTAAAGAAAAATATGCATAAGAAAACCTGGAATAAAGGTGCAATGACAATCCCAGAATTAAAAGATGCAGAAAAGGCTATTTACAAATATGTACAAAATAAAGAATTTCATGATATACAATACAAAATAAAAAAGAAAGAAGCCTTACCAAAGAGGCACATTTTGGCAAAATTCTTACCATTTATAGATGATAATGGAATATTAAGAGTAGGTGGGAGGAATAAAAATCTGAATGATGTATCCTATGATTTTAAACATCCAATTATCTTGCCAAATAGTCATGTTACAATGTTAATAATGAGACATTACCATAGAATTAATGGGCATTTAGGAAAACAAACAGTTTTAAATGCTTTAAGAGAGAAGTACTATATCATTGGAGCAAGCAGAAGTATTAAGAAGATCCTAAAAGATTGCATAATATGTAGAAAGCTCCATACAAGGCCAACTCAGCAGTTGATGGGAGATTTGCCCAAAGATAGATTAGAATGTGATATACCACCATTCACGAATATTGGAATTGATGCCTTCGGTCCTTTTCTTATAGTGAGGGGAAGGGGGAAAGTAAGAGAAAAAAGATATGGATTGATATTCTCATGTTTAAGTAGCAGAGCCATACATTTAGAGATGTTATATTCATTAGATACTGATGCTTTCATCAATGCTCTAAGAAGATTTATCAGCCGTAGAGGTAATGTGAAATTGATCCGATCAGATAATGGATTGAACTTTGTGAAAGCTAACAAAGAATTAAAAGGACAAGTTAAAAATTGGAATAGTAAGCAAGTAAATAAGTTTTTTGAGCAAAAAGAAATA
>JABUQX010042040.1:27500-37074 GCA_015478945.1 Trachelipus rathkii
CACCACCTTTCTAACTCTAACCCTAAACCTTTGCTCTTGTCTGAGGCTCAGATGTCTAAGATTCATCCTCTAACTCGTTTAATGTATCCAACTACAACTTATTTCATAATTTCCGTCTAAAGGGTGGAGTATGTGCCTATGTTAACATAAACACTCCTGTAACACGTCTCGTGAATCTCGAATCTCCTAATTTCGATGTTCTATGGCTTAAAATCTTTCTCCCTTCAACTACAATATTCTTGTGCTTCTGCTACTGTTCTCCTAACAGAACAGATTTTCATGCCTTTTTTGAATATCTTACTACTTTTCACGAGACTGTTATATCTTCTCATCCAAATACTGAGGTCCTCTATTAGGGGATTCAATGTACATAACACTGGAATGGTTTGGGGTTCCTCTCATACCGATAGGTGTGAAGAGGAGGCGAATCATTCAGAAATCTCAAAACGATCTAGGAGCAACTAATTAAAGACCCACACACATTCCGGAATCGTACCTAACAATTCTTAAACAACTTTGACCTATGTTTTCGCACTAGTCCTTCTCTTTCTTTAAAATTACACCCCACTTTCGCTCCTATCGGTAAAAATGACCACCAACCTTATTTCTCTTAATTTTAATACTTTTCTTCTCCAAACAGCTCCATTCCTGCCCTACTTCGTTTTTTCTTATGCACTTGATCGGGCCGAATTGGGGGCCTTGGCGTTTGCTTCTAAGCTAAACTATAATTGGAATGACTGCTTTGTCTCGGGTGACGCTTCGACTTCTGCCGATTAACGGTGGGAGCTGTAATTGTGATGGGATGAGCAGTTTCATTCCTTCTTTCGACTAAATCTTTCATCTCTCATAATCATGGTCGATCGTGCTCTTTCTCTGGCCCATTCAGGCTATGAGGACAGTAATGCGTATCGGGAGTGGAAAAATTCTCGCTCTCTATCACCTTGCAATTTTCATTTCTGCTAGAAATGTCGTTGCAGGCGGATTACTCGTCGACGAGCCAAAGCGGGGCTTTCATCAAACGAAGTGCGCTAACTTCCTTGGTTCTCCTTACTGACAAATCTTTCTGGCCTCTTTGCCAAAAACATCTCAACAACTTTTTTAAATCTGTCTTTCCTCCTCTTATCGCTCTGTGTTCTGTTGCTAATTCTCCAAACTGAAAAAGGCCAATCCTTCGGCCTCCTATTTTCCTCAACTCAAACCTGGATGATTCTGGCATTCCTCATCCTCCTTTCTTCTCCTCTCAGGTGTCCATGGCCTTGCCGGTTGATTACATTTGAATGGGTGCATGGGCTCCTGAAATCTCTAAACGTTAGAAAGGCGGGTGGCCCGGATGGCATTTCCTTCCCGAGTTTTGAGGGAGTGTGCTTCCGTGCTATCCACCGCCCCTCGTTCAACTATATTCTCTATGTCTCAATTACTAACACTTTCCCTCAGTGTTGAAGCACGCACATTGTCCAACCTATTCCGAAAAGGAAGCCGCTCTTGATCCTTCTAACTATCGCCCTAAGGCTCTATTACTTGTATTCTATCTAAGATCATTTGAAACTCTTTTCTTAACTCTCATTTCTTAGATCATCGGGAATCTCATTCACTTCTTTCCCATCGCAGTAGGGCTTTCGGCGCTCGAGGTCTTCTGGCGATATAACTTTCCTATCTTACTGATTTATGGATTTCCGCCCTTAGGATACGGGGAGACTTTGCGTGGTGGCGCTTGACATATCCAAAGCAGTTGACCGGGTATGGCAGGCGCACTTGCTCTCCAAAGCTCCCTCCTTTGGGTTTCCTCCTTCTCTTTGCTTACTTATGTTAATTTTCTTTCAAATCGCTCAATATCGGCTGTTGATGGGCGACTTCTTCTTCCTTTTTCTGTCAATAGTGGTGTTCCTTCAGGGTTCTGTCTTATCTCTTACTTATTCCTACTTTTCATTTAATGATCTTCTCAACCTGCACTCTAACTCTATTCACTCATAAGCCGATGACTCGACCCTTCATTCTTCAACTCATCTCAGTTCTGCTCCTTCTTTTACTTCTAGATTTGTGCCTCTCGTCTTTATCTTTCCGTTACTATTCTCGCTGATCTGGGATCGAGTTTCGGGTGGGGTCGTTCTGAACCTTGTGAAATTCCAATTCTTTAAAAACTCAAACTTTTCTACAAATCTCCCTCTCTAAGATACCTTCTAACTTTCCTATCTCTTTCGACGGTTCTCGTCTCTCCTGTTGACAAAATAAACTCACTTGGCCTTAGCATAAACAAAAAAAATGTCTTTGAAACCTCACATCACAACGGTTGCTAAACGGCTTCAAAGCAAACAAAAAAGAACTGGAAGTTCTGTCTAGACTGCGAGACTTTTTTTTTCTCTTCACAGTTACTCAGTTATACAAGGGCCTCATCCGCCCGTGTGTATGGAGTACTTCTTTCATATCTGGGGGGGCTCAGGTTTCACCCCGGCTTTTGGATGGGTAGGTAGAGTCAAAGAAAAAAGACTTATAAAACTGTCCTGTTCTTTCTAGTTCAACTTGACCCTCTATCTTGCGGCGCGAGGTTGGTGCTTTATCTCTTTCTATACGGTACCGTTTGTGGCAAGTGCTTCGAGGGAACTCTCCACTCGCGTGCCACCACCTTTAAGACGCCCTCGTAGCACAAAGGGTGCTGTGTCGGCACATGAGTTTTGTGTTGATATCAGCAACTCCAGACTAGTTCGCTGCGGTGCCTCCATCTTTCCTGCCACCTCTGTTCTGTGGAATTCTCTTCCATCTTCTGTGTTTCCTACTTAATTTAATCTCCCTCACTGTTAAAAGCCCGCGGTCTGTGACCTCATCTGCGTAATTGCGTTAGATTGAATTTTTGTTGATTTTAACACCCCCCTCCTTGAATAGGGCTTTGCCCGTGAGCGGTGGTGATAACTGTAAAAAAAAAAAAAGGTTTGCTCACTTGGGTGCGAAAAGACGTTGACGGTGGCTAGAATTTCCAAATTCGTTGAGCCGAAGCAAGGCTTGCTATCAAGACTAGATAATCCACTTGGTTAGGAAATACATGTAACACAATTTCACTTGATCAAGACCTTCACATTTAATGAATCCCCCAAATTCATGTGATAGAGGTTCGTGACAACTAACTAACTAACTAACTAACTAACTAACTAACTAACTAACTAACTAACTAACTAACTAACTAACTAACTAACTAACTAACAAACTAATAACTAACTAACTAATACTAAATTAACTAAACTAACTAACTAACTAACTAACTGTAATAATTTAAAGTGTTTACCTGTTGACTAACTAACTATTTTTCCTAATAAAATTACCTTCTAACTAAAACTAACTAACTAAAACTAACTAAAACTAACTTTAACTAACTAACTAACTAAACTAACTAACTTAACTAACTAACTAACTAACTAACTAACTAACTAACTAACTAACTAACTAACTAACTAACTAACTAACTAACTAACTAACTAACTAACTAACTAACTAACTAACTAACTAACTAACTAACTAACTAACTAACTAAACTAACTAAACTAACTAACTAACTAACTAACTTAACTAACTAACTAACTAACTAACTAACTAAACTAAACTAACCTAACTACTAACTAACTAACTAACTAAACTAACAACTAATAACTAACTAACTAACTAAACTAACTAACTAACTATAACTAACTAAAACTAAAACTAACTAACTAACTGAGTGAGTAACTAAGCTAACTCACTCTCTGAGTTAGTTAAACTAACTAACTAACTCTGACTAACTAACTAACTAACTAACTAACTAACTAACTAACTAACTAACTAACTAACTAACTAACTAACTAACAAGTCAATCGCCTAACTAACTGACTAAACTGACCTAACTGACTAACTGACTGACTGACTGACTGACTGACTGACTGACTGACTGACTGACTGACTGACCGACTGACCGACTGACCGACTGACCGACTGACCGACTGACCGACTGACCGACTGACCGACTGACCGACTGACCGACTGACCGACTGACCGACTGACCGACTGACCGACCGACCTACCGACCGAACTAACTAACTAACTAACTAACTAACTACTAACTAAACTAACTAACTAACTATAAATTATATATATATATATATATATATATATATATATATATAATATATATTATATATATATATATATATATATATATAATATATATATATATATATATATATAATATATATATATATATATATATATATATATATATTACATTGTGAAAAATTGTATCTAATATCAATTATTATTATTATTATTATTATTATTATTATTATTATTATTATTATTATTATTATTATTATTATTATTATTTATTTATTATTATTATTATTATTATTATTATTATTATTATTATTATTATTATTATTATTATTATTATTATTATTATTATTATTATTATTATTATTATTATTATTATTATTATTATTATTATTTTTATTATTTTTATTTATTATTATATTTTATTAATTATTATTTATTATTATGTATTATTATTATTATTATTATTATTATTATTATTATTATTATTATTATTTTTATTATTTTTATCATCTCACAGGAGGAGTTTTGGCCCTGTTAGTTGGACTGGCATCTTCTTCCTTCTGGCCTGAAAAACTCTTGATTCTAGAGCACTCTAGAAAACTATTTTCGGTGCAATGGTTTCGAATCTAGTCCTCTAGTTAGTTATACATACTCTCAGGCAGGGCTTTTACCCTTTCAGTTGAACTAGCACTTTCTTCCATTTTGTCTCTAAATCTGTTCTCCCAGAGCTCTCTGGAAGATAGCGTTTCTAGGCGCATAGGTTTCCATTACAGGTCTTGGAGTTGTGCAAGAAAAAAAAGGAAAGGGGCGGTTTGCTGGCCCTGTTGTCCTAGAACTGTGCGAAGGAAACTCTTCCTATGACCCAATTGCGTTGAGTATTCATTCTTCATATAATAGTAGGTCTATCTATTGGTTTAAACTTAATTCTGCCATACGATTTGTTAATTTAAATTTCCCAAGACAACTAAATCGAAATATTGTTACTCCTCCATTTATTTTATTTAACTTTTATTTTGCCAAAAGAACCAAAACTAAAATTTTGTTATTCCTCTTGCAGCTAATATAGATTTTAATTTTGCATAAATTTTATAAAATTTTGCCCATGAATTTTTTTTTTGAATTGGTTTATTTCTTTACACACTCTTAAAACTCTCTCTTCATAAATCCGAAACTCCTTTAGTGTTTGGTGGGCTTCCTGTAGGTGTTGGTAGGCTTCTTTTTCTTTATTCCAGTTCTTCTCTTTCTTTTCGCCCTTCTCTTTTTTAATACGTCCAATGAAGACGACAGTCAGATCAGTTAACTAATTATTATTATTATTATTATTATTATTATTATTATTATTATTATTATTATTATTATTATTATTATTATTATTATTATTATTATTATTATTATTATTATTATTATTATTATTATTATTATTATTATTATTATTATTATTATATTATTATTATTATTATTATTATTATTATTTTATTAATGCTATAGTTGAGGTAGTATTAGTAGTAGTAGTAGTAGTAGTAGTAGTAGTAGTAGTAGTAGTAGTAGTAGTAGTAGTAGTAGTAGTAACTCTAAAATTTATTAATTAGGATTACCTGAACGCCGGAGAATGCCCTGTTTTCAGTCATTCCCCAAAATATTTAGACGTCCTATCTCTAATTCATTTACCAACCGAATTTGCAACCAATTCTAGAATAAATGTTTAAAAATATCTAAATTATGATTAATTATCGCGATTGGTTGACGTTTAATTATGTTGATATTGTTAGGAATTATGATAATAATAATAAATGTTAGTCATTGATTGTGCATATGCAGTTGTAAGAATTAGGGAGCAGGGGTTATGGTTCCCAATCCGTAGGGTATATATATACACATCGGCATAGGTATTAGTTGATTGATAAGCTAGCTTAGAGGGACTTTCGCCCCCCATACTAGTCTTCCTACACCCCGTATGGCGGAGTGCTTGCATTAAATACAACAACCAATGTTGTATTTAGATAAGAGCTCTGATCACCCGTCACAAGATTGGTGAGTTAAAAATGGCTGGTGATCAAAAGCATTGACGATAATAATATTGAAATGGGAAGACACTATGGGGAGGGAAAGAACGCTTTCTCTCCCCTCTTCTATTTCGAATGATGTATCATATCGATACCTAAGTAGAATGCATGATTATATAAATTGAAATAACTAAACACAAGCTGATTGAATGGGTTTCTTATGGTATTTAGATAAATAAATACTCGACAATCACACACACACACGTAATATTAAATTATGCATCTTTCAGTGAAGAGTGCTCCATCGCCAATATGGGACAGGGCCGGATGAGTGTCCAACGGCGATTGCTATACCTGTGGATTGCATGCCCTATACTTCGGAGAAGTTGGTTTCGAATGTTTGATACAAGACACCTGCTTCAAGAGCCCTTCCCCCTTCTCCTGAGGGGGAGTATGGGCAGAATGGGGTACGCAATCTCTCTCTCTCTCTCTCTCTCTCTCTCTCTCTCTCTCTCTCTCTCTCTCTCTCAATTACTCTGACAGGAGTTACAATTTGGTAAATTCGCGACATTAAACTTTTCTTCCTTTAATATAGCATTAATTAAATTTTAAATATTACTTATGTAAAATATAATTTCATTTCAAATTATCTTAAAATATGTAAATTAATTTTAATTTTTAAGCTTTGATTTTATTCTATTTAATTTTATTTAATTTACTTATACCAAATTTACACATTACCAAAAAAAAATATTCTAGCAATTTTTTATTATTCCTAATTTAATTTTATTTTAAGTTTAAATTTTAATTTATTTTCAACATTTTTTTATTTTTATTCTCAATATTATTCTCAAATGGGATAAAATTTTTGGAAATTAAAAAATTTTTTATTCTGAATTATCTATCTTGTAAAAGATAAATCTTTCTTTCTTTCTTTCTTTCTTTCTTTCTTTCTTTCTTTCTTTCTTTCTTTCTTTCTATCTTTCTTTCTTTCTTTCTTCTTATTTCTTTCTTTCTTTCATTCTTCAATTTCCCAATTTTTTCCATTTTTATTATCAATCTATAACCTACCAAATTTTCTCTTGTGAATCACAAAGCAAACTTAATCTTACCATATTATCAATTTAAACAACAAGTGAACCAATGATATTTCATCATTAATTACATATATACCTTCGAACCGGGGCTAGGAAGCTGGTAAATTTTTGGCCAATTGCAACTCCGACTCCGGTTCCGGCTATGACTCCGGCTCCGGCTCCGGCATTTTAAAATACCAGCTTCAACTCGGACTCCTGCTTTACTATTTTTAAATTTTAGCTATATGTTTGTTCTTTTCTTCATTTTTTAATTCATTTTTTTATTTCTTTCTTCCCTCATTTTATAATTTTTCCTTTTCTTTCATTCTAACAAAATTATTTATTACTTTCTTTCATTCATTTTTAATTCATTTTTCTTTTCTTTCTTTCTTCATTTCATAGATTTTTCTTTCTTTCTATCCTTTATTCTATCTTTACTTCTTGCTTTATTCCTTTCTTCATTTTTTTAATTAATTTTTTCTTTATTTCTTTCTTTCTTTCCATCTTCCTTTCTTTCTTTACTTTTTCTTTCTTCCTTTCTCCATTTTTAATGCATTTTCTTCTTTCTTTTTTTCTTTTTTTATTTTTTAATTCTTTCTTTCTTTCTTTCTTTCTTTTTTTCTTTCTTTCTTTCTTTCTTTCTTTCTTTCTTTCTTTCTTTCTTTCTCTTTACTTCTCTTCTTTCTTTCTTCCTTTCCTTCCTTTTTAATTCATTTTTTCTTTCTTTCTACATTTTTAATTCTTTCTTTTTTTTCTCCTTCCTTCTTCATTTTTTTATTTCTTCTATTTTTCTTTCATTCTTCATTTTTTTTATTCTTTTTATCTTTTTCTTCATTTTTTGGAATAATTATTTCTTTCTTTCTTTCCTCATTTTTTAAGTCTTTCTTTCTTTCATTCTTTGTCTTAATTTTTTATTCCTTCTATGTTATTTTCATTCTTTATTTTTTTTATTCTTTCTATCTTTCTTTTTCAGTTTTGGCATAATTATTTCTTTCTGTATTTCCTTTTCCATTTTGCAATTCTTTCTTTCTTTTTCTCTTTCTTTCATTCTTTCTTCATTTTTTAATTCTTTCTATTTTTCTTTTTTTCTACATTTATTTTATTATTTCATTCTTTCTTCATTTTTTGGAGAATTATATCTTTCTTTCGTTCATTCTTCTTTCCATTCTTTCTTTATTTCTTTCTTTCTTTCATCATTTCTAATTCTTTTTCTTTTTCTTTCTTTCCTTCTTTCATTATTTTTTAATTCATTCTTTATTTCTTTCTCTTCTTTCATTCTTTCTTTATTTTTTAACTAATTCTCTTTCTTTCTTTCTTTCATTTTTTTCTTTCTTCATTTTTTTAATTCACTATCTTTCTTTATATCTATCTTTCTTCTCTTTTTTCTTTCTTTTCTCCTTTCTTTCTTTATTCATTTTTAATTCTTTCTTTTCTTTCTTTCTTTCTTTCTTTCTATCTTTCTTTTTCTTTCCTTATATTTTATTTCTTTCTTTCTTGTTTTCCTTCTTTCCTTCTTTTTTCCTTTATTTTTTAATTCTTTCTTTCTTTCTTTCTTTCTTTCTTCATATTTTATTTCTTTCTTTCTTGCTTTCCTTTTTTCTTTCTTTCTTCCTTTCTTTATTTTTTAATTCATTCATTCTTTCTTTCTTTCTTCATTTTCTAATTCTTTTTTTCTTCATTACTTTATTATTTATATCTTTTTCTTTTTATCTTCAATTCTTTGTATAATTATTTCTTTCTTCCTTTCTTTTTCATTTACATCTTTCTTTCTTTATTCTCCATTTCTTTCTTTAATTCTTTCTTTGTTTACTTTTCTTCTTTTGCCTTTATATAAATCTTTTTTCCTCATTTCTTTATCTAATTTTTTTTTGTTTCTTTCTGTCTTACATTCTTGATTACTCTCTTTTTACTTTCCTTCTATCTACCTTTCTTTTCTCTCTCTCTCTCTCTCTCTATATATATATATATATATATATATATATATATATATATATATATATATATATATTATATATATATATATTATATATACTCTATATATATAATATATATATATATATATATATATATATATATATATATATCAGAGCTTTGGTTTAAAGTTAATCGTCCGGTGGCTGTTTTTCAATTCGCGACGCACGGACCAATTCAAGAATAACTGAACGGAGACAAATTGCGCAGAACTCCTCAAATCTCGAAAGAAATCAAAGCGTAAAGTAGAAATCCATATTAAGGTTTGTGTCTCTCCAATTACAGAAACAGATTAAAAGAATGATCTGCAATTTACATTACAATTCTTTTTCTTTTCTATTTAGTTATATTTTGGTTCTTTAGCTAAATATATATATAATATATATATATATAATATATATATATATATATATATAATATATATATAGTATATATATATATATATAGTATATA
>JABUQX010042041.1:0-29075 GCA_015478945.1 Trachelipus rathkii
TACGCGAAGCTTTCTCCGAATAAATATCACTTCTCCCAAACTGTAGCAAAGTTATCTGAATTTGTTATAACTGTCATGATTCCTAGTTAAGTAGGCAAGCGGGAGTGAGGCAGCACCCCAACAATGCCATGAAGCACTGTATGAATATAAACATCAAAATACAGCATAACCACTTTCGAACAACTGAAAATCCATCTTAAAAAAGTGTGGATGGTCCATAGTTTTTACCAAGCCTCAACGCCACTGATCACGTGGTAAACAAGTGAAGCAGGAGTAGCTAATCATAAGATGCCACAAAATTATAGCCAATCTGCAAATTTCAGTGTTATTTTTAGATTCAGCGGCTTAAAATAAGTTGTAAAAATTATTTTCTTCAACATTTTGAGTGTTGAAATAATTGTTTACACGCTTAATCACTGTTTACACACTGTCAACACCGATAGCAAGGATGGCTTGCTCAACTCTTGCAATATATGTTTGTGTGGCAACTGTCAGACGAACGTGTATATGTATATGCAGTTTATTAGTCACGGTTTCGACGTTCACTAAAATGGCGACAACATTCATACACTCCTACCAGCGACAGCGTCTGTTCTCCAAACTGTATTTAAAAATTTCAGCTGGTTTCACCTTCTCCTTCTCGAGAATTTTTTTACACACCTCTGCTCCAAATTTTTTACAACCATGCGCATGCTGTTATGCACGAAAATGTCTCTATCAACCTTGAACGAACTTGTTATAAACATATAAAGCGTTGGTTAAATTTTTGAAGAAAGGTACTAATATATAGGTTTAAAATAAAAGTTTTATGAAAAATTCAAAGATTTGAACAGAAAAAGCTACAAGAATTAAAACAAATTATATAAACAACATAAAATTCAAGAATACCTTTAATGTTAAACAAAATAAAAAATCATTTCTGGCGCTTTTTAATTTGTCTCATGGTGTTTTGCTACCCTGGGCTTTGGTATACTCTCTGAAAAGTTAAAAATAACGACCCTATTATTTTTTTAAATAGCTCACATGAGGGCAGTCTCGATCTTACACCGTCCCCAAACCTTGATTGAGTCAAGGCACAACACCACAAATTCATCTCACGTAGACTAACCATTACACTCTGGGTTTCTTTAATGCACCCATAACCACCTTTTCATTCCTACCTTCACAGAGATCTTTTCAAGGAAAGTCACAAGTGAAGTTTTCCCTTGTACTTTCCACTTCTAGCAACTTTCTCAGTCTTCCACATAGAGGGCCACTTTCCATAGTATGGGAGAATCTAACCTCTACTAATTCAAATTGCATTTTCATGCCTAAGCATGTGTGTTTTTAAGCCTCTTTTATAATTACATTCATAGCTGCATTCTAAACATTTAAATAATTTTAATTTTTCATGTTTAAGCATATGTTTTTTTAAGCTTTCTTTACGATTACATTCATAGTCGCACTCGGAACATTTAAATAACTTTCCATTCCCGTGCTTAAGCATGTGTATTTTAAAGTTTCCTTTGATATTACTTTCAAAACTGCACTCTGAACATTTAAATAATTTAATATTTTTATGATTTAATATATGTATTTTTAAGCTGATTTTATCATTACATTCATAATCGCAATCTAAACACTTAAACAATTTTATTTTGTCATGTGTAAGCATGTGTCTTATTAAATCTTTTTTCCAATTACATTCATGGGAGCACTCAGAACATCTAAATAATTTCACATTTGAATGTTTAAGCATGTGCTTCCTTAAGTGTCCCTTTTGTTTACATTCATAGCTGCACTCAGAACATTTAAATAATTTTATACCTGAATGAACCAAGGTGTGTATACTTAAGCTGCTTTTATCATTACATTCATAGGAGCAATCAGAACATTTAAACAATTTTATATTTGCATGTTTAAGCATGTGTCTTTGTAAGTCTCTTTTCTGATGACATTCATAGGGGCAGTCAGAACATTTAAATAATTTTACATCTGCATGTTTACGCATGTGTTTTTTAAAGTTTCCTTTATCATTACATTCATGTGAGCAGTCAGGACATTTATATAACTTTATATTGTTGTGATTTAGTAAATGAACTTTTAAACTTGATTTTAAATTACATTCATAATTGCAACGAGAGCATTTAAATTTTGTTTTGCTGTGTGTTTTCAAATGAGTTTTCAACTCATCTTCGCTTTTAAAACTACAATTACAAAATCTACAACTGAAGTTTTCTAGATGATTCATTTTAACGCTTTGTTGATGCGTTGCTTCCCTCTGAAGTCTGCTTCTTGAAGTCATTTTCTCTTCCGAATCTTTTTCTCCTTCACCAGCATTGCTAACGAAGCTCTGTACAAAAACAACAATAAAAGAAAAAGTTTATAAAAAGAATATAGAAAAAATTCAAAAAAATTTTATTGGTCTTAAATTTAAATGTAAAGTTATTTTTAAATTGTACTTAATGAAATCATTTCTAAATGCTGTTAATAGAGATGTGGTCCTGATGATATCCGCATCCTGGCCGTGGATCCCGATGCTTGCATCTTTTTAATTACGGTATTGTGCGTAGAAATATAAGAGTTCAAATATGTTCAATTTCACAAATTATTAAGTTTAAATATTAAATGAAACACAAATAAAAAAATTAATAAAATAGCCTATATAAAAATCAGCAACAGTAAGAAATAAAATTAATTTAATAAAGTAGCCTTTAAAAAATAATAAAGTAAAAATAAAAAAGATATATACATAAAAGATAAGCGATGAAATTGAAAAAAAGATAGTGATAAAAATAAAATTAAAAAACTAATTTATAGCATAAATAAAATAAAATAAAATAGCCTTTAATTGCATTTCTCCATACATAGAAATACAGAATATGAATTTACAGGTTGGTGGGGTGCATAAGGGTTGGATCAACGTCCCCCACCCTTGTACAACAGATACTGAAAATTGAAGCGTAAATTTATTTCATATATTCTTGGTTTCTTTATTTCTTATATAATATCTATTAACATTTATCACCACCGTTCACGGGCAGAGCCCAAATCGAAGAGTAAAATTAATAATAAAATTAACAGAATTAAAACCCTTGGAAACCCAAGAAACCGCAGATTTTGCATGTGAGGAGAGACTCAAGCTTTTAAAATAAGGAAGATTAAATTCGACAATTAACAAATGAAAAAGAATTCGACGGATGTGGTTGCCAGAGTTGCTATGTTCACATAAAATTCATACGCAGACATGGCACGCCTATATAAAAGAGCCAAGCACCAACAAAGTCTCAAAAATAAAGACATACCTATCAACAACAGCCCAAATGGAACGAATTGAAAGGATGCTAAACAAAAGGAAAACAGATGGAGGAAACACAAAGGAGGTGAGGTGAGCTCGGAGAGCAGTGACGCATGCCACACCCGGTCAAATGTCATTGGCATGTCAAGACCACCACAAAAGATTTCCCCAATCACTAAGGGCAGAAGACCATAATTCCATGATAGTATAGCATATCTCCAGAAGATCTCGAACACTGAAAGCCATACTGATAATCAGAAATAAGGGAATGGGATAACAGATGATCCAAGAAGTGAGAGTTGATAATAGTTTCAAAGATCTTAGACATAATACAAGTGAAAGCTATATGGCGATAGATTGCAGGATCAGAGCTCCTTCCTTTCTTCGGAAAAGGTTCCAACAGTAAAGTAAAGTGCTAATATTAATGCACAGAATGAATAATCGAACGAGGGACGACGCCAACTCAGAAGCGCACTCCTTCAAAACTTGAGGAGGAATGACATCAGATTCCCTTGGCTTCCTAACGTTCATAGATTTCAGGAGCCCATGCACCCGATCCAATGTAATCACAGATGAGTCATATGTCATCTGAGAGGAGAAGTAGGAGTGGTGGGTTAAAAAAAACAGTTGCAGAATTACCAAAAGAACCATACGAGCGAAGGAGAGGCAGGTTTGCAGAAATTGTTAGGGATGTTTTGGCAAGAGGTCCGAAAATGTCAGTAGCAAAACTAAGATGTTAGTACGCTTTCGTTTAATGAACGTTCGTTTTCCTCGTTAAATAATATCCATGCAATGATTCGGAGCTGAATGAAAATAATAAAAAAAACGATAATTTTTTTCCACTCCCGATACACACTCTGTCTCTAGTCTGAATTGCGCGAGAAAAAGTGTGATCGAACCAACGATTTAGATTTTAGACAGAGGAAGACCTGTTTATCCCATCAGCGATTACAGTCTTCAGAGTCAAAACAATCAAACTGGGGATAGCTAGCTTAGATGAGACAAAACCATCCAATCAGCCTGATTAAAGTCCAAGAAAACAAGCTTAGGAGAATATGGAGCTATTAAAGATAAATCATTAAAATTAAAGAGATATACTGAATGACTGTAGTTGATTTAATAATAAGAGCGAAAATGGCGTATTTATGGGGAGGAGGACTACTGATAAAGCATAGGTGAAGGACGTTCTAGAATTGGTTGTTACAATCAGGAATATGTGCATAGGTTCCGTAATCAGCTATTCCAAATTACTGACATTGCTGAATGAATCAACCTCCCCGTTTCCTGGATCAGAATGAGGACTCGAACCATTCTTTGTTGTGTACATTGAGGTCCCTTAAATAGAGTACTTCATCTTGTTATTTTGACACGGCAAAAATATTATATCACTACTTTTAATTTTTTAGTTTTAACATAATCTTGTATATTCTTGACAGGCAAATAATATATTTGTTCCATCACTTAAATGCTTTTAGTAATTTAAAATATCAATTATCCGTAACTAAACTCTTGATACCTAAAACTATCCGCTATCTGCATCCAAGGATATTAAACATAAATATCCCAAACTGCTTCATCCGCAAATACAGTAAATGCAGTATCGATTGGGCCTGCTTCCAATCATCGGCAGGTCCACGCTCGCAGTGTTACTCCAGAATGGGATCCATTGTTACTCCGATCAAATTAAAAGGAAAATCGACAACCTAAATAGAAATTATAATTTAATTAATCATTTTTGTTCCACTCAAAATGAAAAAAATTTGATGAAAAATTAAGTGTTGATAATTCTCTCAATGGAGAGAAAAGTTTTAACCAGATAAGTGGATCGGCTTAAAACACTATCTCCCCCAAAGTTAACAAATAAGAAGTATTCATACGAAATAACTATGTAGGTTCCTAACGAGTCCTGATTAAACATGTAATATTTTGTATTAAGAAATTGAATCTAATTCTTCTTAATTGAGCATAGCTGATGGTTTTAAACATTAATCATGAATAATGTTGTAAACTAGACTATGAAGAGAAATCTATAAATATTCCAGTATCTCCCTGGAGGGATTTGTCGTCATCTATTTAGGCTGAAACGTTGCACTTCTAGTAAGTTATGGTAGTTAATTGGGAGAAGAATTGCACAAATCGATACAGTCCCCTCCGTCACTTCTCATTTGGCACAATTTTAACCACAAGCCTTCACACCAAGATAAAAAAAAAATTTTGACGGTAAACTTCGTATAGTAGATAAATGTCCACCAAGCACACAATCAAATAACACATATTGTAAATAATTGGTATTGTAAATACATATAACCCAAAAAAGGATTCAACAATATGATTCAACTCTAATACCCTTTATATAGTAATTCAAGCAAATGTATACTTTTTGTAACTAATTTATTTTTTTTTTTTTATTTTGTGCTTGAAGAAAAAGAAAGGCAAGATGTAAATTAGGAAGCACTGTAGAAGTAGTGCGGGTTTTATTTTTATAAATCTTTTTTTTAGGAAGACTATTTTTTTTTCTTTTGATATCAGTCGATTTTAAAGAGAATTTAATTTGAGGAAGACCTTAAAACTCTTTTATTCCTACCTGATTATGATCCAATGCCAAAGTTTCACTAAAAAGCTCTCCATTCATAGTGTCTTGACTCCTCCTCATCACCCAAAGGCTCTTCTTTTACTTCAATCTCAATTTTCATATCGAACGATGGGTAGCAATTTCTCTCCTGTTCAAAGTAATTTAGAAAATATTTCTTTGATTGCTAAAGTACTACTACTACTACTACTGTTAACTACTACTACTACTACTACTAATAATAATAATAATAATAATAATAATAATAATAATAATAATAATAATTAATGTTAAATACTTCCAAATTGATTTTAAAAGATATAACCATATCTTAGATTCGTGCTAGGTTAGAAAATTTTAAAAAAAATGAGAAGTATTAGGAAGCTGTGCGGTGTAACAATGTTGGGGTTGCTGTTGCAGCAGCTAAAGAACCACCCTAATATATCAGATCCACCCTAATATATTCAGATCCACCCTAATATATTTATTTTGGTGTATTAACTTATATATATGCCTTCTAATCGTGAACTGTATTTTCTCCCATACTTCTATTATCTTATTTTAGGCTTGATATAATAGTAAAGTAGGCACTTTCAGAAATTTATATTCTTGTGTGTGTGGTACATGTACATTTATTGGTTTACCCAACTCACAGGCCATACACCATTGTATTGCGCGCTCATCCTTTGCTGATCAAGGATTGCCACATATCTGAAGATCGTAATATAATAATTTACTACATTTTTTTACATCTTAAAGTGTGATTAGTGGTTTATGGCGCTTCTGTTCGTTTTTTTTAGATGGTGGGCTGTCGTCTCCCATTGTGAATGGCTTATCTGCACGCTGTATGATCTTTCCTAGATTTATCCAGGCTCAAGTACCCCCAAATAGATCATCGCCGCGCCGTCTCCCCCAAGACCGCTTCTGTACACCTTTATATGTTCGTGAGAGTTATGTAGAATCATCCTAAGGGTAACAACCAATATTTCAGTGCTATAATTCATTTCTATGATTTTTTCTGCTATGGAGCGAATTTAAAATTTCCAATTGCCTATCTCTTATCTTCACACAGGTGCCTGAGCAACTGGGGCTACCTTTAATTTTGGAATAGATCATCTTGCCATCACCGGAATTATGTTGCAAACTGTGTTTGCCATCTACCCCGGAGTTGTTGCAACTGTTGTTTGCCATCAAACTGGGGCCATACCAGAATTGTTTGCAACCACATCTTGCTATTTTGGAAAACTGTTGCTTCTAGGAGGTTCTTCAAGGGGCCTTCCAATGTTGCTTTTAATTTGCAGTGGTCCTGTATTCCCTCCAACTCGAACATTCAGTCGACGTGCGCGGTAGTCAAATTAACCAAGAACATAAAGTTAATAGTTACAGCCTGCATTTGTTCTGTTTGCATCCCTCATTATTAGCAACCAGCACTCTAACTTTCCCTGTTTCCATTAGTCCAACAACGTAAAACACTCTAAGCTACATTACTCTGGAACTCGGAACGCCTAACTCGAATTAGAAACATTATTTGGTTTGTTGCTTTCGCTGCTGTTCTCTTAAGAAGAACAAACGCTGCACTGTTAACTCTAAAGATTTTCAGAATTGAAATTAACTCCCCTTAGCGTTTAAACTAATGAAAGACCGATATCATTTTAAACAACATCTTGTTTATACACCCAACGGCTGGGCCCTAGTTAAAGACCGGTTCACATTTGATCTTGTCTAAATTCAGGAAGGGATTCTCCTCTCAGTAATAATCAAAGGTGGATATAAAGAAGGACCCCGAAATCATGTGTTTGCAGGGGATCACAGTTTAGATGTTTCAGGTGAATATGCTCGTAATCCGTTAAGAAAGTCAGCTTTCCGTTGAGCAACATAAAAGTCGCGTGGGTGTCAGATATAATATCATTAATCCCCTGAGCTACCCGTTTCCTAACACTTTCATAATAATAGATAGTAGTATAGTACCTGTATAACAGTAATAGATAGATAGTAAGATAGTTTAAATACTAACCGACTAATTTTTTCTTTCTATCAGAATTAACTTGTTAAGGTAATTACATAACAGAACAAACCTGTCTATGTCTTACTGATTTTCGACCAGGCTGGTAGAAGATTTACTGATCACACTTTCTATAATTTATTGGTGGTTTGAAAATTTTTAAGCAGTAAAATTCGAGAATCTCAGTAGTTTACGGAAGCTGTGCATGTGTAACGAAATCAGTATTATCATGGTTTGGGTCATTGTGAGAAAAGTTGGATGGTTTGTAGTAGGATAAAGCGTGTATAATGGGAGAATGGTTGTGAGAACTGGGAGAGCTGTGAAGAAAGAAAAAGTGGATTGAGTTAGTAAAAGAATGTGGATTTGGTTCAAGCGAGAAGAATGGTATATAATTGTAGTGAATGGAGTGGTTTTGTGAGGGGGAATAATTGTGGGCCTGACCCAGGGAAAGAACCACAACATTGACGAGATGCCACAGTTGGTGAAGTTTCAAGGTGGATTTTGGCCGTGAAAGCAAACTTGATATTTTTGAGCTTATGAGTTTGGGGGTGGTTGTGAGAGGAGCTTTCTTCTTCTTTGACTTAGTCGATAGTTGTCTTCTTAACTTATATTTTTAGTGCATGTTTGCACACCCTACCTATAAGTTTATCTAACAGGCTAAAGAATATCTAAAACTACATCAGTAAAAATAGTCATTTCACTTTTAGGAAAGGCTTCTCCTTTAAGCAGAGTTTATAAAGAACAGACAAGAACTTCTAACCAAAATTATACTTTGTTAAACCGGATAAACTCTTATTGAACTATAGAAGTATAAAATAATGAGCATATATATATATATATATATAATATATATATATAATAGTATATAAGTATATTAATTATATATTTATATATATGATATAGTTAATTTTTTGTATATAAACTTATATAATATATTACATATATCATTTATATATATATAGTGGTAAACTGTATATATCATACCTATATATATATATAAGTTATATAATATATTAATTATATATATCCGACAACCTGAGAGAGTGAGAGAGAGCGAGCGAGTGCGTGCGCGCCCTTTAACGAAAATATCCTCCTTTGGCCATAACCCATGCAGTATTAGATTTACATTACTCTAAATGTTTGGTCATCCTCTGGTTCATCCTTTTCTCATTCTCTGAGGGTGACTCTAGCCTACCCTCGACCTTACAAATCTGCAAGAGTGATATAAACTATAGTTAGTGCCATTCCCACACCCCCACCCACCTCCCCTTTAAACATTCTTTTAGAAAATTTAAAAGATAGCGAAACAAAACGTGCCTCGAGACGAGATGCTTGGAGGGTAGCATCCAATTAAAAAGGTGATGTTGCGCAAGTCTCAGTTAGGGGGTTGATGTGCGTCTTCAAATATTTCACAGCTGGATTGCTCTCATGCATGGTTATTTTTCATTAATTACTGAAGCATTCACAGTCTTTGCTCTAACTCCACTTTGCTGAACACAACCTCTCTTCTTCTGTGTTGAACACCACCTCTCTACTATTGTTGCACACTACCTCTTCCTTCTATTGATTTGACACACATGCCCTGCAATCATGTCAGTCTAATGTTACCATAGCTAGGTGTTACCTCTATATCTTTTGACTAAAACTCAAAGTGTTCAAATGCTCCAACCCTCCATTTCTCAAAATGAATGAAGCAGATGTTTGGAAATGATTGAAACAACACTAGAACAACACCGATAGAGGGATCTTGTTCAATCTTCCTTTACTAATTCCAATGGGATGAAGAGTATATGGTCGCCCAAGAGGAGAATTGTTCAGTTTAAAAAGGATTCACCAAATAAAGATGTTAGATAGATATGAGCCAAAGTGTTACTCGAGGGGAAGGAGGGTTATTGATTGCATTCAAAACATCGAAGGTGTAAATAGCTGAAAGACTAATTGTAGAGAGGGTGTCGTGTTTCCTAACACGAAAATAGATATGAATGTGAAGTGATATGTGATGATCAAAAAACCAATAGAAAAGAAACAAGCGTGAGGTTCAAACCATTAGATGATAGAGAGGCGTGTGTTCAATAATGCATAAATAGGAACAGAAGAGAGGTCTGTGTGTGAACACATGATGGAGAGTAGTAGTTCAACAGACAGAAGAAGAGAGTTGTGTTCAGCAAAGATGGAGTTAGTAGCGGAACAGACTGTGAATCTTCAGTAATTAATTGAAAAATAACCATTGCAGTGGAAGAGCACATGAACCTAAGCTTGTGAAATAAATTTTGAGGACAAACAAAACCCCATAACTAGTTCAGATTTTTGCCCACTCCCAATTTGGATGCTACCACTCTGACCCGTAGAGCATCTCCAGGCAACGTTTGTTTTCCGCTATTTTATATAAATTTGCTAAACATATGAATGTTTAAAGGGATGGGGGGGGGGGTGATGGGAATGGCCACTAAACATGTTTATCAAGCACTTCACATTGTAAGGTCGAGGGTAGGCTAGAGTCACCCTCAGAGAATGAGAAAAGGATGAACCAGAGGATGTGACAAGACGATGTTAGAGTAGATTAAAGTCTAATAATATACTGCATGGGTTATGGGCCAAAGGTATTAGTAAATTTCGTTGGCTTTGGACAGATCCGCATAATATGCTTGTGTTCTTCAATACTGAGTGAGGTCCGGATAATAACTAAATGATATATATAATAATATAATATATATAGTAATATAGTATGAGTATTATATATATGATATATATAGGTTACATAAATATATATATATAGATAACGTATATATAATGTATATAATTATATAATATAGTATATAAATAAATATATATGATATATATAAATATAATACTATATATATATATTATCACTAGCTACATTTATTGTTGTGTACAGAAACTTCAAATTATAAAGTTCAAACAAGTAAGAGGTTTATCGGTTTAACAAGGTATAATTTTGGTTAGAAGTTCTTAGTTTTTCTTATAAACCCTCCTTAAGAAAGAGCCTTTCCTAAAAGTAAAATGTTTATTTTGAGGTGAGCGTATGTGTTTAGAAATATCCTTTAGCCTGTTAGATAGAATCTTAGGGGTATGGTTCACACACACACCTGCACTACAATATAAGTAAGAGACAATGACTATGACCTAAGTCAAATGAAGGAAGCCCAAAGTCTTCCTTCTCAACAACCACCTCACCAAAGCTTCATAACTCAAAAATACTCAAGTTTGGTCTTATCACAGCCAAAATACCACCTTGAACTTCGGATCTAACTGGTGCGCATCTTCGTCCAGAATGTTTGTGGTTATTTCCCTGGGTACAGGCCCACAATTATTCCCATCTCACAAAGGACACTCCCATTTCACTGAATTATTAATAGTGAATGATACCAAGTTCACCATCTAAAAGCTAATGACGTGACCAAATAAACGCCCAACATTCTTTTTGTATCTTAACGTACAATCCACTTTTCTTTCTCTCGAGTCGTCCCAAGATCTAAACACACAATAACTTCCCAATTTATGCTTTTATCGAACGCTTTTAGGAGATGTACAGTTTTTCCCATCCAAATCAACTCAAATCATTTATGACAAAAATGACCAAACAGCTCATGATATATCTTTGGAGCCATCAATTCGTTAGTAAAGTGCGAGAGGAAGAAGGTGCTGAATGATAATCCGAATTTATGTACAGTTAACAGAGTCCCCAACCACTCACCAGGATTAATATTGAAGGTCTTTTGGAATTTTGAGAGAAGTTACACGTATAAAAATGGTTTTACAGCGTCGAAAATCAGAGACTAGAAGGGACTGTCGAAGTTAATTGATTATTAGAAATACTTAATCTGTAGAAGAGAAAAATTAGCGGTTAGTATGAATTACTTGTCTATGCTATTACTGTTTGATACAGTAGCTATTACTAACTATCTATAGTTATGAAGTTTAAGGGTAGTCATTAATGAATATAATATCTACCCACACTGTTTATGGTGCTCAAAGCGGAAAGGCTACTTTCTTGAACGTTACCGCATATTGCAATCCTCGAATGGGCAGATTTGATGCGCTGTAAACCTGCATTCCCCTGCAATCACATGCAATTCCTCCCACCACCCCATCGTCATCCTTTGTAATTGAGAAGACCACTCCTGAATATACATAGATCAAAGTGAAGGAATCTTTAAGGGGAGGTCAAAGTAACTAAGACTTTTCCATTTAAAAACTGATCGTTCTTATTAGTTAAATCCTGTCAAGGGAGGAAATTTTCTTAAATTTCGAAATCTTTAACCTTAGTCGGTTGTTGTTTTCCTAAAAAGGGAGATAGTAACAAAAAATTACTTGTTAACATAAATGATTACTGGGTAAGAATGTTTACTAGTATCGCTATCGGTATTTTAATTGTTTTAGGTTGTTGTGAGTCTATTATAAATAGATCTTAACGACATCAGTGGAATTTTACAAGAAGTTGAGAGTGATGGTGTAATATATGAGGATCTCAAACAGAAACAAAATCAGGTCATGTTTTTAGACTAAACGATATAGGTGTCTCTGTTCCTAGTTAGTGTTTCCCGCTTCCGGTGGAATTTGTGGGAGGGAGATAACCATCTTGATGGTTTTCGAATAAGTTGACGGGAAAAATCAGTACGACTTGCAAAAGCACTTACGAGGATAGGCACCCCTTGATACTATAATTGTGAAAATGCAAGAAATGTCACTATCAGAAATGCATACGTGAGGAGTGTCCAAAATAGAAGAATGGTTTGCAAAGTGGTAGTGCATGCCGCTCAAGTGATAGGGCAAATCGACAGTTGCAGACAAATCCCGGGTGAGTTTGTGCAGGGCGAATCAACAGTGTGCAAAGAAGCCCAGTGATGGCAAATGATCTTTCCAAAAAATAGGCCCCAGTGATGGCACCTGTGTGAAGATAAAGAATAGGCAATTGAAATTTAACATTCGCTCCATAACAGAAAACATAGAAATGAAATTAAGCACTGAGATATGGCTTAACCGCCTAGGAAGATTTTTACAATCTTCTCGAAAGAGTGTAACATGAAGGGTCTTGGGGAACGGCGTTCTATTTGGGTACTTGACTGGTAAAATCGAGAAAAGGACATACAGTGAATAAGTAGCCATAACAATGGAGCGACAAGAGGCCGACATCTAAAAAAGAACAGAGAGCTAATAAACGTCACATATGTAAAAATGTTAAAATATATGGTCCGGTTAAACGTAACTATCACAGATTTTGCATGAGCCAATCCTTTTGACAACAAAAGAGAGGAAATCAATGGTGTGGTGTGGTGTGGTACAAACGAAACCAATAAATGTGGTTTACAGTGTATCCCACCACCACACAAGAAATAAAATTTCTGAAGGTTGCCATTTTAGTACCTTATTATTATTCAAGCCTAAGAAAATGATAAACATTAGAAGTTAATGTGGATGAAAATATCGAGTTTATCAGCAAGACTTAGACTGGCTATAGTATATATTAAATACAGACCAATACAATATTATAGGGTGGATCGAAGTAAATATTCAGGGTGAGCTCTGATAATATTAGGGCTGGAGTTCTTACGCTGCTGGCGAAACAGCAACCCAACATTGTTTGTACACCGCCACAGCTCACTCAATCTACCGTCTCATTTTTTTTAAAGTTTTCTACCCTAGCACGAATCTAAGATAGTTGGGGAGTAACTAAAGTCTTTTAAAAATCAATTGGAAGTATTTAACATTAATTATTATTATTATTATTCGTAAGAAATTAGTTATTATTATTGATTATATTTAATATAAATAATATTTTTAGTATAGTAGTTTACGTTATTATTAGTAGTAGTAGATGTATTCAGTATAGTTACTTAGCAATCAAATAAATATTTTCTAAATTACTTTGAACAGGAGAGAAATTGACTTTACCACAATCGGTTTCGATATTGTAAAAATGATCCTGAGATGATTGAAGTAAAAGAAGAGATCCCTTTGTGGGGTACTTGATGAGGACGAATGACACGATGAAATTGGATTGACGCTTTTTATGGTTCTTGATGAATACAACTTTTGGCAGATTGGAGATCATTAATCAGGTAGGAGATAAAGAGTCTGTTATATGGTCGACTTCTCAAATTATAATTATCACTTTATTGGACTGATATAAAAAAAAAAAATAGTCTTCCTAAAAAAAAGATTTATAAAAATAAAACCCGCACTACTTCTACAGTGCTTCCTAATTTACATCTTGCCTATCTTTTTCTCAAGCACAAAATAAAAAAAAAAAAATAATTAGTTACAAAAATAAAATAAGGTAATTAGAGTTGAATCATTGTTGAATTTTTTTTTTATGTATTTTTACACAATATGCGTTTATTTATTGATGTGCTTGTACATTTATCTACTATACGAACACCCAAATTTTTTTTATTTGGTGATGGTTGTCTTTCTCTGTGAAAATTTGCATATGTTACAAAAACAAGATTCTTCGATTTGTGCAATTTTTCCATTAACACCTAACTTAATAGGGTTCATTTCAAAATAGTGACGACAAATCCCTCCAGGGAAATACTGGAATATTTATAGATTTCTCTTCATAGTTCTTAATTACTAATATCTTTTGAAACAATTAGGTATGCAATTATGAATTAAGTTTTACACAATATTTCTAATATCAAAATATTCATTTTATCGACTGTGAAACCCACAAGTAGATGTACTTTTATTTTTTAAACTTTGGGGGAATGTTTTTAAGCATCATTATCTGGTTAAAATAATTCCCCTTGAGAAATTATCCACTTTAATTTTTCATCAATTTTTTCATTTCATTTGAGTGGAACAAATGATTAATTAAGTTATAATTTCTATTTAGGTTGTCGATTTTCCTTTTAATTTGATCGGAGTAACAACTGGAGGTGGACCTGATACTGATTTTATGTATTTGCGGATACAGTTGTGGGATATTTATGTTTAATATCCTCTGGATGCAGATAGCGGATAGTTTTAGGTATCAAGAGTTTAGTTACGGATAATTGATATTTTAAATTACTAAAAGCATTTAAGTGAAAATATATTATTTGCCGTGTCAAAATAACAAGATGAAGTACTCTACTTAAGGGACCTCAATGTACCACATTCTAAAGAATGGTTTTTCCGAGTCATCATCTGATCCAGGAAACGGGGAGGTTGATTCATTCAGCAATGTCAGTAATTTGGAATAGCTGATTACGGAACCTATGCACATATTCCTGATTGTAACAACCAATTCTAGAACGTCCTTGACCTATGCTTTATCAGTAGTCCTCCTCCCCATAAATACGCCATTTTCGCTCTTATTATTTAATCAACTACAGCCATTCAGTATATCTCTTTAATTTCAATGCTTTATCTTCAATAGCTCCAAACTCTCCTAAGCGTGTCTTCTTGGAGTTTAATCAGGCTGATTGGATGGTTTTGTGTCTCATCTAAGCTAGCTATCCCTAGTTTGATTGTTTTGATTCTAAAGACTGTAATCGCTGATGGGATAAACAGGTCTTCCTCCGTCTAAAATCTAAATCGTTGGTTCGATCACACTTTTTCTCGCGCAATTCAGACTAGAGACAGAGTGTGTATCGGGAGTGAAAAAAATTATCGTTTTTCTATTATTTTCATTCAGCTCTGAATCATTGCATGGATATTATTTAACGAGGAAAACGGACGTTCATTAAACGAAAGCGTACTAACATCTTAGTTTTGCTACCGACATCTTTCAGACCTATTGCCAAAACATCTCTAACAATTTCTGCAAACCTGCCTCTCCTTCGCTCGTATGGTTCTTTTGGTAATTCTGCAACTGTTTTTTTTAACCCACCACTCCTACTTCTCCTCTCAGGTTACCTATGACTCCCTGTGATTACATTGGATCGGGTGCATGGGCTCCTGAAATCTATGAACGTTAGGAAGCCAAGGGAATCGGATGTCATTCCTCCACAAGTTTTGAAGGAGTGTGCTTCTGAGTTGGCGTCGTCCCTCGTTCGATTATTCATTCTGTGCATTAATATTAGCACTTTACTTTAGTGTTTGAACCTTTTCCGAAGAAAGGAAGAAGCTCTGATCCTGCAATCTATCGCCATATAGCTTTCACTTGTATTATGTCTTAAAGATCTTTGAAACTATTATCAACTCTCACTTCTTGGATCATCTGTTACCCCATTCCCTTCTTTCTGATTATCAGTATGACTTTCGGTGATCGAGATCTTCTGGAGATATGCTATACTATCTCATGGAATTATGGTCTTCTGCCCTTAGTGATTGGGGAAGTGTTTTGTGGTGGCTCTTGACATGCCAATGACATTTGACCGGGTGTGGCATGCGTCACTGCTCTCCGAGGTCACCTCCTTTGTGTTTCCTCCATCCATTATTCTAGGCCCCTTCCTTTTGTTAGCTAATCCTTTCAATTCGTGCTTCATTTAATTGGGCTGTTAAAGTGAATTGATAATGTGATTTATTGTCATATATAAAACCTCTTATGCATAACTTTGTTGGTGACGCTTATGCTCTTTCCATATAGGCGTGCCATGCCTCTGCGTAAGAATTTTATTGGAAGAAAGAACCCACCATAGCAAATCTCGCACCACCTATCTTGGATTCTTTTCGCACTGAAAATATCGTTGCTATTAAATGGATCCTGAATCGTTTAAATATATCCTTCCCTGTATTTGTGTTATAATTTTGATTAAAGAAAAAACTTGAGTCTCTCCTCACAAAGTTTTAGATCAAAAACAATTGTCATGTCAGGTTTCTTGGGTTCAAAGGGGTCTTCAGTAATTCTGTAATTTATTTATTAATTTATAACAGTCTTCAGGATTGTCCCCTAATAATTGCGGCTTTATCAAGCTTTAGACTTTTGTCTATCGTCACTGATTAATGTTAATAGAAAATTATAATACAGAATATACCCACACGAAACCAAGAATAACTCGAATGAAAGAATGAAATTTAATACAGAAGCATTCTAAGTTTTCAGATCTATTGTACCAAGGGTGGGAGACGGTTCTGTCATAGGAAAACCACACAAATCCTTTAATACACAAAAAAAATTCGCGCCTGGTAACACAACCTGTTAGAGGAATAGATACAAATGTATTTATCTAAAGTAATTTTAATCTATAGTTGGGAAAAATAGCAAGTAAATAAGGCTAATTTTATTTTATTCCTATAAAATTCATTTAAGAAAAATGGAGACATTAGGAAGCTATATGGTCTTTAAAAGGCCAGCCTCATTTCAGCCCTCATTGATCCCTTTTTGCATTTTCAATTTCATCGCTTATCTTTTATGTATATATCTTTTTTATTTTTACTTTATTATTTTTTAAAGGCTACTTTATTAAATTAATTTTATTTCTTACTGTTGCTGATTTTTATATAGGCTATTTTATTAATTTTTTTATTTGTGTTTCATTTAATATTTAAACTTAATAATTTGTAAATTGAACATATTTGAACTCTTAATTTTAAGATATCCGTATAAAATGAGCATCGGGATCCACGGATGCGGATATCATCAGGACCACATCTCTATTAACAGCATTTAGAAATGATTTCATTAAGTATACCATTGATAACCGAGCAATATTAAAGAATAACTTTACATTTAAATTTAAGACAATAAAATTTTTTGAATTTTTCTATATTCTTTTAATAAACTTTTTCTTTTGTTGTTTTGTACAGAGCTTCGTTAGCAATGCTGGTGAAGGAGAAAAAGATTCGGAAGAGAAAATACTTCAAGAAGCAGACTTCAGAGGGAAGCAACGCATCAACAAAGCGTTAAAATGAATCACCTAGATACTAACTAATCAGTTCTGTAGTTTTTGGGGTAATTTTGTAGTTTTAAAGTTTCAAACGATTTATTAACTAAAAGGAAAGCAGACGTTACCAGCTTTATTCATTTGAAAAAACACATACAGCAAACAATATTTTTTTGTTAAAATTGGAGCTCTAAATTGAAAAGTGATGGATCTTCTAATGTATTTAAAAATCAAGTGTTCAAAATCATCGTTACTAATACACAACAATAATAGAGTTATATAAATGTCCTCGCAGCTGCTCAACACATATTGACATAATGAATAAGGAAACTGTAAAAAACACAAGTGGCGTTAAATGATTCAGAAGCTGTAAAATTAAATCCATTCAATGTTCATTACGGCCTCTTGGTATATTGTCAAACTTGCAAAATAGACTTACAAAGAAAAATAGATATCCATGCCTTATAACTATGCAAATATAAATTGTCTTAAATGTTTCTGATGGCCTCCTGATGTGAAATGTACACTCCGATACAAAGCAGCTAAGTATAACACCGTTTGGTTCATGTTCAGACGCGTATAAAATTAGTTTTAAATGTCTCTGAGTGCACTACTATGAAGTAAACAAAAGGGAACTTAAAGAACACATCTTAACACAACAAACTTAAATTAATTTTAGAAATGTCCCTCATCATGTGAGAATCAATGTAAATTGGAAAAAAGATTTAATTAAGAACACATTGCTTACAAAAACCATACAGAATAAATGTTTAAAGTGTTGTAGATTGCGATTAATGAATGTTAATGAATAAAATCGAGCGTTTGAGAGAGAATTGATTCTGAATAATTGACTCGATTAAAGAATTAGTTTAAATATTTATGTATCAGAAGTGCATTTTGAAAGTAAATCAAAGGTATAAACTTGTAAAATACACCATGCCTTAAAGGCACGGGAATGGAAGTTTATTTTAAATGTTCCGAGTCGACTGATGATGTAAGCCCTCGTAAGAAAGCTTCTAAGAAATAAGCACAGTATAAAAAGCATGCCTACAAACCGAAATTTCTTTCGAAAGATAAAAGAGCTAATAGGTACTTGAAAACTTGGAAATATACCAATCTATGTTGGCTTATAGCATTCGAATACATTACAGCGAAAATTTAAAGTCTCTGGTATGGTATAATTTTATAGAAGGGTGTACCATCCCCCAGAAGGCGACAGTGATAATATTTGAAAACGCACGTGCCAAACTTCACTCAAGATAGTGAGTTGGCCCTTAAAATACACACATCTGCTTAGGCTGAAAGCAATTTGAGTCTTATAAGTTAAGAAGTCTTTCCTCTTCCTTCCCACAAGCGGTAGCAAGAGATATAGGCATTAACGAACTAACAACGTGGCCCCATAGTGTGGATAGACTTTCGAAAAGGTGGATCAACAAGGACGGAGTTTTGTGTACCCTATGGTGCTAGCAACGATGGAACAGTCCCTAAACAGATGGGAGAGATGCTGCCGCCCTTTAGTCACCCCAAAGAAGTCCTGAATAAGTCGCCGCCTGAAAAATCCAATTTAGGCCTTAACTCTTGGGTAATCGGGGACTAAAATATATGATGTTGCGCTATATCTGATGCCGTAGATCGGTCGTCGATACCTGAGAAATTTACGATCACTCCCAAGAAATTAAAATTAAATCGAGTAAGAAGATATGAAACTTAAGAGAAAGAGATATCAGGAGCTGGGTGTAGTCAAAGGGGACGGAGTGGGAGTTGGATGTTGAAAGATTGTAGAAATGCAAAACTTAATCAAGGGTGTCTGTGAGCCTCCAGGAGGGGGTTCACATGTTAGCCTCCACTATCGGTGAAGTTTGAATTTGAATAGAATAAAGAGAAGTGATAATGTCAGGGAATGTGCACAATCTAGGAGATGAACTCAAATCAAGGTTGGGGACGGATGGGGTAAAAATAATATACACGAGGACTGCTCGCTCATGTGAGCTATTTAAGAAAAAATAATAAAAGGGGTATGCGGCTATATGGGAATATAGGTAAGAAGATATCGAGGAAGGTAGAGTTCTTGAGAACGAGATCAGAGATGCACAGGTAGAGAGTCGGAGTCAGTACCCCAAAGCCGCAGTTCCGGTGCTAGGAGCGAGACCTATAGCAGGCGCGTCTCAGTAGAACTCAAATAAAATTCCACAATTTGATAAAAGCGCACCACACAATGGGTAATTACACTTATATATGTGTATCATTTTGTAGTCCGTTAGAATTTCTGAAAAAATGATGGTTTTCAGAACTGCATCAAAGATAATTAAAATTATAAAATCAAATAAAATTAAAATAAGAGATAATTTAAATAAATATATAAAATGAATAATTTATAAATATTTTATTTATGCTTTTAATAGATTTTAATATACTTACAATATTATAACGTTTTTACATACCATATTATATTAATTCAGAGTAAAATTCAGTAAAGTTATCCAAACCTCACTTCTCAACTATCCTGACACTCTCTTCCATACAACACATTCGATCTTATTGATTGCGTAGATTAGATCTATTGTTCATAATCATAAAAGTTGATCTTCTAATTGAAATCTATTAATTCAAGTCATTACGAGTATCTTTATTTTTAAAAATTTTAGTTGCGTATTTACATACCCTAAATCAGTAAAACAGTAAAATTCAAAATAACTTACCTATTCTATATCCAACCACCTAACTCTAGTTTCTCAATACCAATCGCTTTATATTGTCCGTGATTTCTGTTTGATTATGTCTATATGAAGCGAATACATAATGTGTATTCTGCTAACGTCACATTTCACAGTATTCTATTTATGAGGATAGAACAGTTATACATTAGAAAGAGAAACAAATATTCTTTATATCACTTCGATTCGCCATATACGAATATAATAACTGTCAAAACGTACACAACAGTCTTTCAAACATTCCAATAAGCTACCTTAAGTCATGCGATCTGAAACGTTTGAATATAATAGCAACAAACGAACAACCTGACACGACTTTTAAAAGCTAATGAGATAAACTGGTTAACAGTTAACAAGTCCCACATATAGTGTTGTAACAATTAGTAAAAAAGTAAAATAAAAAACCTTATTCTCACGGCGAGAACAAAAAAACACTATGAAGACCGTGACACACCTAAGTTCACTACTTATTTATATTTCTATAACAATTACATCTAATAACAATAACAATTGTTAATGTGTTAAAGAGTCACCAGATGGTAAATCATTGTAACAACATAAATTTAGAGCATCTACCTCGTAGCTGAGTGTATTTAAACTCTTGTCAGTACAGCACTCCAATTCTTGTCAATATCTGAGTTCATATAGCGTTGAGACAGTATCCGATATCGACAAACCTTTGTTCACATAATTTAATAAACCTCGTACACTTATACACTATTAACTAAGAGCTGACCGTTCTATACTATCACACAATGTGTTAATATTTCTGACAGTTTATTGCTTAACCGACACAATGAAGTTAAAGTACTGAGAAAATTATAAATTCTATTCACATACACTTACCTCCTCCTGAATATTTATTAGTTGGCATTGCAGAAGGTATCCACTTGGTTTGTGCATTACCCTCAAACTTTTTAACTACATCAGAGTAATACAAACAGTCGATGCGTAACATGAACTAAGATAAAATAATGTTGTCTATGCGACAAACCTGACAGTAGAATCATAAGTTCTGACATCAGCGATGGATTATATGCTGGTTGACTAGGATTACCGAAGTTCCACACTTAACAAGTACAGTGAGTAAAAGTAAACTCACCATTGCATGCATTAATAAACCGTAACCTATTTCCATAAACCTACTTTCATACAGCATAAATCTCTAATTCATATTAGACGTTAATCTTCATTGACACAGAAACATTTAGCAAAAATGTATACATAACTTTGGTCGGATCTTATCATATCAGACAACCGAATATATGCTGATACGTACAGAAAGTTTGTTTTTACATTATCCATAGTTAAGAAGAATTTAATCAAAAAATTATATCCATTAAGACCGTTTACACCCAAATATAACTAATCCCTCAACAATATAATATGTGCAAACATTTACGAACAAAGTTTCTAAGATCCAACACTAAACATACTGAAAATTAACGCAAATTTATTATCCCAAATAACAATAAAAATAATAAAGATTACTTGAAATAAAATTATAATAGTCACAAGATGAGTGAGTAATAAGTACATTAATTAAACCCAATTTTAAAGCAGTTTAATGGAGTAAGATCACGATCAATCATAAAACCACATCCTGTAGCGCGCCTCCTCCTAGAAGCCCTACCTATTGCATCCCTGTGCATTTGACCTTTTGTTGAGAGTTCATTTGCGTATCTAATAATGATTTCAAGTCAACGATTTCGAGTATCATGCTTCCGTGAGCGTAGCAAAACATAACCACTATTAAAAAACAATTCTTTTATAATACTAAACAACATTCGATAGTATGCTGAAACTAAACAATAGTCTTTTCAGCATCTCAATATAACGGCTAAGGCATTCCATTACCTCATCTAATATACGGATAAGAAATAATAACCTAATGTACATAAAAAGCCCTGAATCACAACCTTACGCATGAATAATACATACTTAACATTGGAAACAGAGATTGTTTCCATACTTGCAGCAACTAGGAAATAAAATAACTTAGCTGGAAAAGCGACGGTTACAAAACGTAACCGCTAAGTCACCCAGTACTTTTTCATTAATATCTTTCTAAACATACTCAATGTTTGAATATAGAGGTTTTTTCACATAGTTATATCAGCATTGTAATTACCGGTAGTCGCAAATTTCGAGTATCATTTCATGATTAAAACTAGCTAGCTGCAAAAAATTGGTAGTTTACTGTTTTTTATATAAATCACTTAAGTAGCTTCACATGCCATCCGAGAATTATTATGTCGAGGAAAACTATTAACAATGAGTTTCCAATTCAGAATGACTAACATGAGGTCATCAGTGTATGATATCTAAAAACTTATCAGAGATTTGGTCACATACTCCGATCACTAGCCTATGACAAAACACAGATCACTTACGCATTGTAATATAACAATCTAAAAATGCATTAACGGAGAGAGTTCCCAATACTTTAAGACACAGTATACAGTAAATAACCTAGCACAAGCGGTACTAAATGTAAGGCGCTATTCAGATATGACTTTTTCAAAAGTTATACTCTAACTATTATCAAGTGTTAATTCTTACATTAATACTTGATTTACCCGTCGACAATTATATCGTAGTTAATCCGAATTCTACGGAGATATTAACATATGGCGCACAGAAGAGAGTGAAGTGTCTTTATAATACTTGAATAGCATACGATCATATTTATGCTTTAAACACTAATCATACGATTTGAATAAAGGCCATTTATACTACTAAGCATAATTCATAACGCTCATATGAACTAAGAAAACTACAATGTACTATCTGTTAAAAACGACAGAAAAAACCTAAACAACAAACTTTCAAGAAGAGAATAACAAATTTAACTTAATCAAAGTTCCAAGCCTTATACACCAGTAAAAGTGAGCTAACATTTATTCATACATAATACGTAATACTCTATTTCATCTGGACTTGTACCCAGCATATCGTCTATACATATTAGCACGGTTAATTGAATTTTCACATTTAAACACGGAGTGAATATCTGATAACCAGATTTAAAGTCATCTAAACCTGTGAATCAATGAATTTCATCATGGACAGCACGCAATATTCCGAATATACTCTAACCACATAATACAAAGTATTTTTGTAAATTCCACATATACATACAAAAAATAATGTAGTTCTTCTGATAAGTAAGAGTATCAACATAGTAAGATTAGGTCACGATATGCCTGTATACGCTGTGATTATAAACGTCAGATAAAATATAGTATATCTAGCTAAATATTCAATACAGTATCCACCATACTAGCCGCCTCCCCATCCCCTTTCTACGCCTCCAATGGAACCTATGTGGTAATCTATTGACTCTTTCCACTATATGATTCACTGTCACACTATCTCGGAGTACTGACTATGTTTATTAGTGATTATTAACATAACTCAAGATATAATTGTTCTTTTATAATACTAACTCATCGAATCATGATATGAAACTTAAACGTAATGGATACAACGTTTTTCTATATCACATCTCATAACCACTAATAAGATGCAACTATATAAAAATCTATATATACCTGCAACATTTTGCATTCTAGTATATAGTATATTTGCGTGGATTGAGGCGCACGTAATGAATATTAGGTAACTGCTGCAGTTATTAATCGCCATAAACTGGCAGATGTTCTCTATTAGCTTATATAAATGTCAATTCTCTAAAGATGATTGATTAGCGATTGTCACAAAATCAAAGCTGGCTTCGTTACGAAATTAACGCATATAGAAATTACGTAGGTCCCTGTAATGAGTAACACTAAAGAAGGTTTATTGAATTACACTCTTTTCAATTATGCACGTAATAAAAAGATGTCTTCACCTGCAACTGACCATTCGTAAAATGTATTTAGAATTGGAGAGCAGCGTTCACATGATGGTTAAAAGAATATCCTTGTAAAGATGTATGAAATCAGGTTTACTTGGTATTATGCTTCACACATTCGCAATCGGATTTTTATTACTTACTAGAGGAGTCGAGACTACAAGAAGGAAGGTTGTGGCTATCAACTTTGTTGACCTTCTAATGCGTTTAATCCTAGGTAAGTTTTCTATATTGCGTGTGAAGCTTTAACTTGTGCCTTATAAAAGGTATTTATGTCAGAGCTGTTAACATGTACTAGTATTCACTTAGTTTCTATGCATAATCAACAGTTAACGGTTAAGCACTGAAATTTCACCTATCGACCATCGCGTTAAAGAGTAGAACTAATGTTACTTCTTATTTCGAAAGAGTGGTAAAGATTTCTTTCGTTTACAGATATTAGAAGTATCACATTGCCGACGTTGATCTTCCAGTCAATGATATTTCAACACCAATTGTTGTGCGGTAAATTACTATTCCTGTTAAATATTACCAATTGTATTAGGACCTATATATCGAATGATAAATCAAATCTGATCTGATTATTAAAGTTACGGCAGATAGTTTCGGCGCAACGAAACGAAAGGTGGGCTCGAATCAGGATTATCTGCATCTTTGTAGAATAGTCTGATGTTAGTCTACTTTAACCTTGTCGTTAAGTGTCGGGAGAAAACGTTTGTTAACTCGAGTTAACAGTGTTGCTATCCTACATGGATATACGATCGTCGAATGGTCAGGCTATGTTATTCGCCATACATTGTGCAATTTAATCAATTTCATAGATTGTAGATGGGGCCTAAAGTAAGGACTTTATCTTTCAATGTGAAAAATCTTTTGTTCAGCGATTAGTCAAATTATACCCGTGTGTTTGATTTCGCAGCGTAGGATGCTTAGGAGTAACGGTTAGATGTTAAATTTCGTTGTTTAAGTAAATCATGTCGGGTATTAAAAAATCTAAATTATAGAAACCAACATTGATTGAGTATATATGTCTAGAAGCGATTAGTTTGGAACAAAGCGTGTGAATAGGTGAGCGGATTTTTTTTGGCTATGAGTGCTAATAGTCTTATTGTTGGTAATTTAAGCTATTTTCTAGCTATTGAAGTGTGTGGACTGTGGAGTGAATGTAGTGTGTGCGTGGTTACATCGAGATTATCTCTATGTGTTTATAGTACTTGCATGAATTTTTGTGCCTGATTTGTTTATTTAGGGCGAATCTTAATTTATTCTACACTAACCATTACAGGTATCTCTATCAGGAAAATTAGCTGTTTCAGTGCTTAAGTTAAGTTTTATTTCAATCGTTTAATAGACCCTTGCGTGAGTGTGTGTGAACGTATACTTACGGCCCAATGTAAGCACTTACAGTCTGTATGTAATGGCCAGTGTATACAATTTGATGTTAGTTTTGAGACTGTCCCTATGCTCTTTATCAGAGACCCCACACGTAAAATGAATAGTTTCCACTTGCAAGAGTGGTGAGCCCTGAGAGTCAAATAGTAAATCAAAAAATAGGAGTCATTGACCTTCTCTAAGAATATAATTTCATAGCAATGTAAACATTTCAGCATTGCAGGCCGGCGCACGCTATCTGCTTAATATAGCGAATTAGTGTTAACTGCTTGAAAAGTTCTAATATTGAATTACTTACAATGGAATACATTATTTCATTAAATCAGAACGAAATAAACCTAACAAATTTTTACTTAAACCAAGCTATGACAATTTTCTCTGAAATCCATAACGTTGAGGAATCAAAGTTTAACTCAACCAGCAGGGAGATTCATAGGTTGGAATCAGGTAGTCGTAAAAGGGTTGGTACACAGTGCTCTAGGTGTTTTATTATTACCCATGATTTATATTATTACCCATGACTTTATTTTTTAGTATATATACGGAGAATGTTACAAACGTTTATAAAGTAGTAACAAACAGGTCATAATACAAAAATGATCAGCAAAAGATGAAAGAAAATTCTTAACTTAAGTGTAGAAAACAGCTAATATGTGTGATATAATATATAAGTTCATAATATTTAGTTTGAAATTGTTATTTTATTGTCGCTATTGACTTTTTTCTTGCGTAATAAATTTTCTAATAGCTTTCCGTATATGAATCTGGTTTACATGAAAAAACACCAAAGTCATTTTTCTGAAAGAGTAACTACTTGACGAAAAGCATCGGTGATATTAAGGAGTAATAATCTAGAGGAGAAAATGCAAGAAAATTAAGTACATTTTCATATGAGAGCCACGTTTTGTTTCTGAGTTAACTCAGAAATACCGAGCGCACCCGTGCACGTCAGCAACACGGAGCTAGTAGAAGCCTACCTTGACTTTGCAGCGTACACGATGTTCTTTCCACCAATGTGTGGGGGATTCCTCTGACTACGTGCTGAAATGAACATCCTTCTCTCAGAACAATCCCTCCTCTCCCTTATCCATTTTCTTCTTCCTTCGCTCTCTTAAACTCCTTTTCCATCTAGCATCAAGTCATATCCTTTTTCCGTTCCCTTGATACTGCTGTAACGTTGAGACAGGTATTCAAATGGGAAGATGTATATGTTCTGCTTATTAAGCTGCATTCATTTCTCAGGAATGCATCTGCCTATATAGTTTGTTCACATAAAACTTGGGGTGACCTCTTGAGGACTATCCACAGGACATCCAAATCCTAAACTCCAACCTCACTCGATTCTGACCGCACTCAACACGAGGCTAAAGTGATGAGCGTCATTAAAGTTCACAGTATCAATGACTTTACCCTCTCATTGTTGTTTCTATCATAGATTTTCTTTATCTCCCCTATGAAAAGTTTTTCAATCTTTTCTTGGTTACTAAACGATGAATTTATTTATATGTGGTTGATATATGATTATGGCGGGGGGCAAGCGATTCCAGCTCATTACTTGGCGTTCGGAGTAACCGACAGAGAGACAGTCAATAAGCTTATCCAAAACAATGTATAAATATCCCGACTGAGATTTTTGTAACGTCTATCAAGCAGCTTACACCCGAACTCACATCCAAAAATATTATCTAGAGAGCCACCCGATATTAACGCAGTATTTAAGACCTAATCAATTGGTTTTCTCTCCTTCCCCCGTAACTTGCAACTTCCTCTATATAAATTGTTTGAACATGATTATAATATCGTTTCTTCACATTCATTAATTAAGCTTCATCCCAAAAGGGCTTTTATACATGTTCTCTTCCAGAATGACAAATAAAGGTCATGTCTTTTCAAAACTGCACCCTTTATAAGTACGATTGTCTTGAAGGCGTAACAGCAGCTAGAAACCCTAGAACAGGGTGAACCTACAACAACGGTTCTACCTAAAAAACTCGCCTGTCGCACTCCATCGGCTGTTTCGATTGGGTACCGTTAAAGCTCTGCGGAATCATTGCTCGGAATAAGGCAGCGGTGTACGGGTTGGCCCCAGTTATGCTTCCAGAAATCCACCCAAATGCGCTTCTTTCGGGGGGAGTTCATCCTTTACAATTATGTCAACATTCCAACTTTTTGGTACATTGGATTTCCTCTCACCAATCTCCGTTCTCTGTATCCTCTGTCGTCATCGGGTATAATGAGTTCGTTGTCCTTAACAGAAATTCTGCTGTAATAACTTCGAATGTTATTGCCTGCTCAAAACTTTTCCTTGTGCGTAATATACTTTGAGCCCAATCTAGTACAGTTCTCAAAGAACCTACTGCTACTACTCCACTAGTCATCTCTGAGATTCCCAAGTTTTTCACGCACTCTTATTAGCCATCATTATACATTTTAAAATTACTGAGAAATTAATATTCGGTTGCTGCTATCAGTCTACTTCCCCAGAAGGTTTAATAGCACTCAAATGGCCCGCGGAGTGCTAAAATTACAATCCAACTACCGAAACCCACTAACCGAAGCGGCAAACAACTCCATCCAACTACACAAACACAACTAAACGAACACACCATATCTACACAGACAACAGACAACTACGATAACAACAACAATTCAGACTATTATCCATCACACTGCCACAAATTAACTTCCAAAACCCAACATACCAATCCAACAATCACAGATTCAGCTAACGATAAAACTGAGACAGTCAAAACAGACAACTCACAATTTCCGATCTCATGAAATCCACTGTTCACATACTGCAAACCATCTAACTAAGCAGTAGCGGAGACCAGTTCCCAGTCATAATGGCTGATCACCTCTTATAGCTCACACACTATCTCAGAGCGTACACTCGTCAACTAGCAGTATTGCGTAAGTTTTATAGCCTATCGTATCCCGCAACGTTGAACCTTAGAAATATGAGAATAATTACGATATTCTTGAAGACACATATCAACATATTAAAATAATCTCTGATGTCTAATACACAAGAATAGATTTATACATTAGCATGAAAAAACAGATAATCCCTATAATATCCAAAATAAGCACTATACTTCTAATCAATAAATTAAGCCCTAATTCGTAATGTCCATCTAAAAGTTGCATTGGGCAATTTCTGTTTAAAAGGACTAACTGACTTGGTCAGATGCCTTCTTCTCGTATATGTCGTTATCGGAGATCTTTCTTATGTCTCTTTGTGCTTATGCAACTCTATGACTCTACCGCAATGATATCTGAATAATATTTATATCTATGCTGACAGCACTGAGAAAAGCACAAGTAACATATATATGGCTAAATCTCCGAGATAGAAAGCTCTTAATCGGCTAAGAGAGGAAAGGCTATATAATATATAATCTCGTGGTAAATAGCCCTCCACTATACTATTTGGTATTTTCCTTTTGTAATCATCCTATCTTGAGACTTCTCATTCAGTTCTTTTTCTTATGG
>JABUQX010042042.1:0-42500 GCA_015478945.1 Trachelipus rathkii
ACAGCTCTCACAAAAATAACCATAAAGAAATACTTATATACAAATAAATAAATCCCACATAAATACATCACGTTTTTTCCTGCCAAGTGAGTCAAAATTAACTAAAGCAGATTTTCTAACAAATAAAATTATTAAAAGATTAAAATTAAGTGTTCGTGGTATCTTTTAATAAATACCCCACAGAGCAACAAATACCTCGTTGGAAACCTCCTGCATCTGAGCCTCAAGGTATTCCTTGAGTTCGATCAAACCTTCCTTGAGTGCCACAATCTCAAGGTCCTTCTCTTCCACACTAGACTCGACAGTTGTCACTTCAGCGAGGAGGGCAGTTCTCTTTCGTAATCAGGAAAGGCAGCAAAGAAAGAAAGAAAACCTCATATTAAATAACCCTAAAATTATCATAATTTATCTTAACACCGAAATTGCATACTTTTACATCCAGTGAATTTAAGTATAGCAGCAGAAGCAGCAGAGCAGCAGAGCAAGCCTAGCAGAGTACGCACAAGAAGGAAATACGCACCAAGAGTAGAGAGGTGTGTAGATAAATAAATGTATGATGTTCATTTATTTGGACTGTAGAGATGATGTATATAAAGACGACAAAGGAAAACATGTCCATTTTTTAAAAAAAAATTCTGGTTATGTTTTCTGATAGATAAAAGGTAGTGGTCTAATTTAATTTAATTGGAATGGAGAAATACCTGCAAGTCCAAAGACTTATTTCAGAAATAAGTTCATGAGGACATAACATTATAAACCCAAAATTAAATTACTCTCCTGTAAAAAAAAGGAAAATGTGACACGGTTTTTCCTTATGTTCTTCATTTCTTAAAACCTTCTCCCAAATGTCATCATTCTAGTATTCAACTTTTAACTCATCTGTGTAATCCTGTTTTGTTCTTTTGTTTTTGTCCATCCTCTTTGTATGAAAAGTCAAAGAACAAAGTCATACTCCAAAGACCATTGAAGAAATAACAGCTTTTGAATTTGTGCTCAGTTCTGGCTTAAGATATAAATATATATCTTTGGCAAGTTTTTTATGCTTTTTCTTCTTAGAAATCATAAGTTCGCCATATAAGTAAACTCCCAATGCTTGATTTTCAATAAGAAAGTTCATAATATCATCAATTTCTGGATAATCAAATTTGATTATAAGTTCGCACCATCGATGTTGTACTTCAGGATTTTGACGTTCGACATTATAAAATGATTTAATACATTTTAATGTACTTGCCTTGAGCGAATTGCATTCGAGAAATCGCTCGAACAGTATAATAATTTGATCTGAATATGATAGTTTGTATCTTATAAGTTCATGTATCAATGACTTTCTTTCCAAGCTATGGTTCAGTTTTCTGGAGGATGTTGAATTATTATAATTGATCCAGTGCTCATAATGCTTATCGATAATATTTATCAGTTCATTAGTTGCAATATTTTTAAAAGAATCTGTAATGTTAATATTCAGATCTGATGTTTTTAGCCATTCATTTATGATTTTACCAACTGGATCTTCACCAGTATTTATCTCTGGAAAATTTTGGAAAAATAGTTGTAAAAATTCATGAGAAGATATAAGTTGTCCATGACATTTTATGGCAACCTTCCCGAGGAATAAATCGAAATTATGCCTAGAGACTTTCCTACTCAAATGGAGGAGGAGGAAGTAACCTTTTAAGTAGTGTACTTGAAGAAAAGGTTTATTACTATTTATACCATTGCTTATAGATCCATCACCAACTGAAGGTGACAAGTTATCAGGACACAAAATTTGTAGCTCTTCTTCAGTATTATTTTTCTCATCTAAAAGAATTTTGTACTTGATATGACTCCTTAAATTAAAGAATTCAGAATATTTATCTGAAATTGTGTTAACTTCAACCGGTTCTTTTTTTCTTTCTTGATTTTCTTCAAGTGCGAGCACAAACAGCGAATCTTCCAAATACGTAGCAAAGCCTTCGCTAATCCATTCTTCTTCCCAATTTTTGGGTCCAATAGTTATTCCAAACCAGTTGTGACTGGAAGAAAAATGAAACATTAGAAAAGGGTTAAATTTAGATAAAGAAATAAAATATAAAAATGGTGTAGAGCCAAAAAAATTTTAACACTGATTTTATTCTTATTATAAATATTTGTGGCTTCAGTTTTCAATAGTATAATTTTGGCCCAAGCTTCAAATTCCATACCTCCCAAATATAAATGAATGCAAATACCCATTTGAATAAAATATTCAAGATGAAAATTACAAAACAAATGTTAATTAAATCAATCATCAACCACAAATTAATAAAGCTAATTGGTTTAGCAAAAAATCAATACAACTTTAAAAATAGTGTTAAAAATATAATTATTCTTGCTTGAAGTGTCTGATAATAAACTCTAACCAATAGTAAAATAAGCTTACAGGGGGGGTGCAAATATACTGTTCCAAATATTAAAAGAGCTGAAGATACATTCGAGGAATCATATTTTTGCACTAAAAATTTCCCTGTGTGCCGGGGAGAAGGAATTCCGACAGCGTATATTCTGTGTGCCATAGAAGGAGACTAAAGGGGGACAGTGGTAGTTGGGTTGGTGACCCACTACCACTTATCTTTTGCTAGGAATGCGTAGGGTATGCAAACCTCGGAGCTGGTGGTGACAGCCGTAAGTGACCTTTTATCTTTCGGCGAAATTGAATGAATCGTATGGGTACATGGAATGCTAAGAGCAATAAATGGTTAGGAGAGAGGTGATGGATGTATTTAGAAAAGGTAAATTTGGTTTACATGCAGTTTTTGGAGACAAAGATGAAAGGAAACGAAGACGAGTGGTGCGGGGTAAAATGTGCGTGTGCGGAGTGAAGAGGAATGAGAGGGGGGGGGAGAAGTTGCTATTCTGATGAGTGATCTGTTGCATAGATCTATAATGGATTTTGTATGTGTGAGAACTGGAATTCTAACAGTTAAATTTGTTTGAAAAGGTCAAGGTATGTGTGGTTGTAACATATAGTCCATCTGAGGGTGATGTTGAGGAGAATGAAACTTTCTGGGATAATCTGAATGAAGTTTTCGACGGCGTGAGTGAGGAGCTTTAGATTGATTGTGTTGGGCGACTTAAATGGTCTGATAGGTGATCGAAAAAGGGGTGGTATAACAGGTGCCTTTGGTGTTGAGGGAGAAAATGGGAATGGTAGGAAGGTGAAAGATTTCTGTGAGGAGAGAGGTGTGTGTGTAAGTAATACATTCTTCATGCACAGGAGTATTCATAAGTATACGAGAATTAGGGTAGATATGATATCGAAGTGAAAAATATGATTGATTTTGTATTAGTGAAGAAAGAGATGTTGAAATATGTGATAGACGTTAAATCAGTAAAGGGAGGGGGTTGGGGATGGACATAGTCAGATTCATGCGCGTATTGGTAGTGTTTATGTCAGATATGTCGTAAATCAGCGATCATAAGTCGAGTGTGGGTCATTCTGGAATTGTGAGAGAGGAATAAGATAAGGAAGAAAGCGAGGAAAATTAAGAGTGAGAAGTTAGGTGAATAAGGTTATAAGGAAAAGTATGTGAGAACGCTTGAAAATGAATCAGTTGAATGTGAACAAGGTGAAACTGAACAAATCTGAACGCAAATGAAGGAGGTCTTTGTTAGTAGTGCAAGAGAAGTTTATGAATATGCTAAAGTAGGAAATAAGAATGTCAATAGCGAGTGGTAGAATGAAGAGGTGATGCAAGCCGTCAAAAAAAAAAAATTTCGTAGTTGAATGTCCTAAGAGCAAAAGATGAGGTCTTGAAAGTTAGGTGTATGGAAAAAATATAAGGGAGGAAAAAAGGAAGACAAAGTCCATGAAGGATGAAAAAAAAAAAAAAAAAAAAAAAAGAGAAATGGAACAGTTTGGAAGGAGGATGAATGGGGACTTACAAGGGATTAAGCTCTTCTGAAAGAAAGTATGGAAGGTTAAGAAAAGAGAAAAGGGATTTTTCAGAGAATAATGAATAGAGATGGTACTATCGTAACTGATGAAATGGATGTGAGGAGTGTGTGGAGGGAACACTTCGAATAGCTGCATAACATTAGCAGTAATGAAAAGGTAATAGTGAATGTGTGTTGGTTTGATGGTGTAAGAAGAAATAGGTATTTCGAAGATGAGGTAATTAGTAGAGAGGAGGTAATAGGTAGAGCAAGAAAGCTGAAGAATGGTAAATCTGCAGGTATAGATGGAATTACTGGCGAAATGATCAAGAATGGAGCCAGGATATTGTGATTGATTGGATATGGAAATTGTGTAACAAAACGTTTATGGAGTATAGTTCCAAAGGATTGCAGGAGAGCAGTAATAGTGCCCTGGGGGAGGGGGAACTGTAGGAACTATAGGGGAATTAGTTTATTGAGGGTTGTAGGTAAGATATATGCTGGTATTTTGGTTGAAAATGTGTGTCAAGTGACTGAGGGACTAAATGGCGAAGAACAAAGTGTGTTTGGAAGTGATAGAAGATATGTAGATCAAATTTTCTCATAGAAACAAATGATTGAGAAAATGAGAGAAGAAATTGTATTTAGGTTTTATGGACTTGCAACAGGGGTATGACAGGATTAATAGGGAAGCTCTGTGGCATGTGTTAGTGATATGTGTTGTTGGTGATAAGCTTCGAATGGAATCCAAACTATGTATGACAATAATGAAGCGTGTGTAAGAATAAATGGAGTTGAAAGTGAATGGCTTATATTGATAGTGTTGTGAGACAGGGACGTGTTAAAGTCTCCTTGGTTAATTAATTTGTATGTGGATGGGGTGATGAAAGAATTAGAGGTAGGGGTGCTAGGCAATCGTCACGCTGGTAGGTTAGTTGGGTGGTACGGGAATAGGTGTTAGACTGATGTAGAATGGAAGAGAGTAAAGGGTGCTTATTGTGAGTCGATGATTTGGTTTTGTGTGGCGAATCTGAAGAAAGTTTGAGGGGGTTTGTAGAGGGGTTTGAAAATAAATGTAGATAAGAATAAGATGATGGTAATGGGCGAGTAGGGTCCGTGGTGTGAAGCCATGTTGGATGGTGAACATTTGGAGCAAGTAAGGTATATGAATTTAAATATTTAGGATATATGTTTTACAAGAAGGGGACGGATGATGCACAGTGTAGTAGGATAGTTGTGAATGGTAGGAAGGTGGTTGGTGCAATTAAATCCTTGGTGGATACCAAGGGACTAAGTTTTGAGTCACCAGGGTATTGCATGAAGGTATGCTGTTACCTGTATTAATGCATAATAGTGAAACAATGGAATGGAATAAGAGGTATAGATCTAAGGTGCAATCTGTTCATATGGATAATCTTAGGAGAGTGTTATGGTGTGAGAAGAAATTGATAAAATTTAGAGCAATGAACATATTAGAAATTGTGTAATTTTTCAAGCAAGGGGTGGTCGGTGTTTATTTTTTTTGTGTAAAAAAATAATAAATGTGTGTGTGTTGAGATGGTTTGGTCCTATGGAAAAGATGGATGATAGTCAGTTAATTAAGAGGATGTATAGTGCGAGTGTGCTGGGAGGCAAAGAAAGAGGGATCGAGTTAGTAAAAGAAATGTCTGAAGGAAAGGAATGAGAGTTTGTCAGAGGCGAGAAGGAAATGTGCATAACAGAAGTGAATGGCGGGGGTTTTGTGAGGTGTATGGTTGTGGGCCTGGCCCAGGGGATCAACCCCCCACCCCCACATTGACGAGATAACACAGTGAGGGTCTGTCACAGTCTTGTGAAACCGTTTTTTTTTTTGTTTTTTTTTTTACTGCAATGAGCTTTCACTTAAGGGTATGGAGGGGATGGTAAGGGAGATGAAGGCTTTTCACCACCGGACACAGTTGCGCCTTGTTTCGGCTCACATTATGCATTCTCACTAACGTCTATTTTCAATGCAGTACACACCCATCACCATGCATTCTAGTGGGAGACAAGGGGAAGGCTAACGAAAGAAAGAGAAAATATTTACAACACTACAAAGTACAAACACCATAAAGAAAATGTTTGAAATTTGAGAGGCAGTACAAATCGCTAACAAATTAATAGCTTTACTAAGAAACAAGGTTACAATTTTGTTAATTTAACTTTAAAATTAAAATTTGCTTAATAAAGGTGTAAAGGTTGATATATATATTATTATATTATATATATATAATAATATATATATTTATATATATATATAAATATATATATATATATATATATATATATATATATATATATATATCATATATATATATATATATATATATATATAATTTATATTTATTATATTATATACTATATTATATATATAGTATTATATATACAGATATATAGTACTATATATATATAAATTGCAGTACCTGATTTCATGAGCCAAACGCAAATAGCATGATGAATCATCACAAATAATACTTTTTGATAAGAAAAGCAGGTTAGGAGAAGCAAGTCCAAGGTGCGGGAAGCATCTTGGAAGAATAACAATTTCAAGTCTGCGAAAAGGATGAATTCCTAAAAGTTTGTATGCAGCAATTAATATAAATTTAATAAATTGCAATATAATTTTACTTTTGGATAAATAATTCTTATAGGATACGACAGTTACTGGGATTAGAGGTCCGTTTAAATTGGAATCTCTTTTAATGTGACAAGGATAAGGAACATGATTACAATTTATATTTTCCGGTTCAAATTTCTTAAAATTTTTGTTATAAATTTCTGACTCTATAGATGAAATAATAATATCTTTTTCCCACTTTCCAATGCTAATAGCTAATGTAGACATTGGTAATACCATAGATGTATAATAATAGTATGAATTCAGAGAGTTTGGTGTCTTCAGGTTACACGAAGAACTTGAACTGCAATCTTCCTTCCTTACTAAAGGCTCATTGTCACCAGTCATTGAAACAAAGTAATCTTCAGGAATAGTTACCCAAGCTTGCCACGTTGCCATAGCTAAAGGTCTGTCTTGTGATGGAATGTGAACTCTAAGTGCATTCGGGTAGTACCATTTATTAGAAGACCCCACGCAACGACCTGCGAGAGCATACAACATCTATTGCTTTAGCGTCTTTCCGATTTCCTCTCCCATGAATAGATGCAACCAACCTCTTTGGATCCAGATGAATAATACAATTATCATATAACCACTGGGATAACTCGCACTAGCACATCTAAATACAAGTTCATACATTTTTGTAGATTCGTAATCTACTGTGCCAACTCATCGCTGGGGTAACAGTGCTTAAATAGGTTTTTCTTAATCAGTCATATCCAAGTCACCTCAAACCTTCGTGTCAGTTACTTTGAATATTTATAATATACATTTCTACAACTGTGTGAGTAAATCTCCCGCTCTCACATCCTTTGTGCATCAAAATGTCTAGACAGCGTTTAATTCTGTCGCAAATTATTTATTATTCTATCATGTTACCACACCTATTTCTGAGAGCATAATCAATGGAAATTTTTTATCACTTGAAGATCACTTGAATCCACCATTGAAGTGGACAAACAATTGCAATCATCTCTGCAAAACTGTCCTTTAAGTTCGCAATTTGAAGTGATATCAAAAAATATTATAACTCTTCCATTAAACTGGATGCTGACTTACGATGTCTGTTCTTAATTCAATAAGATGAATCGACGAGCTTCTAACATACCTCAGATATTTGATACATAACAGTGCAAAAGCTGATAGATCCATTGATATAAATGACTATGCTGAAAAACGAGGTATTTGAGATACTACTCATAATGATTAATATTATCATTTATAGTATATATAATATATATATATATATCTATTATATAAATATTATTGTAATCACAGTATATATATATAATATTACTGTATTATATTGTACATATTATACATATTAATAATATCTAATATTATATATATAACATTCCGTATCATTAAATATTAGGATGTATCCATACCAGGAATAAGGCCCAATTACCGATAAGCGATACCAGATACTCTAATTTTTTTCAAGGTGCCGATTACGCATACGAATACCCGATGATACTGATACTTTTTTCAAGTTTAAGTATAATAAGATACCATCAGTACTATAAGACGTCGTACGGAATACATTTGCCTGCCACCTTGTCTTAGGCCCCATCATCCGCAAGTTCATATCTTGATGTAGTTCATTCCCGTGGTACAACAACAATTACTTAGTCATTATATTTCATATTTTGTGATTTTGCCTGGAAGAAGCTTATATTTATTTCTATAATTAAAATAGTAACCTATTTTAAGAACCAAATCATATAAGTTTGCAAAAATAATAATCAATAACTTCTTCATGTTTGTGTTTTACTTTCTCAAAAACCTACTCATTTCCATCGTTCATTCCACTTCAAGTATATCTTATTATTCACGTAAAGTTTAAAGCCTTACTAGATTTTATGGCGCATCCTATAACGAAGCATGATCTACAATTGCTACAATAACACATCATACCTCTCATTTCTACTATCAATCACATAAAACTTAACCAATCTTAAATCAACTTAATGAAAGAGAAGACCTCTAAATTAATCAGGCCGAAAAAAGTTGAAAAATTAAAAAAATACGCAGTTACTCAAACATGACATAATAAAATTACTTATCCCTTCTTTAGTGAGATTACAGTATATTCACTTGTTCGATACATAACTGTCTAAAATTCAAAAATTTCAAATTTGTGTTGAACTTTGATTTAATGAAGCTCTTTTTCTTCTTTCAGCCTTCCTGAAATAAATTCAATCCGATATTTATATAGTCAAACGGCTATCACTAGTACTGGCGAGTGTGACGCAGTGAGAGGACTGTTCACTTATGGAGCGCATCGTCCGGGTACTTGGCGGTGTTGAACCACTTTGTGCTTTACATTCTAACTCTAACCTACACTTATAAATACGCACTTCTCTCGGATCTGACACCGCGTGAGATGCACAGGATCTTCGGTGCTGATAGATTTATTTAAGATCCCTGCCTAGCATCTACGCGCTCCAGCGATCTCGTGTGAAGCACTAGGAAAATATAATTTTAGAATTGAAATCAATATCCTTACATCCATTGGTCCCGTCCGTCTCCGCTGCCGGCCCCCCTGTGGCGATGCGTGCCCGACCCGGCGCGATTAGGACACCGGCTGAACCTGTATGGAACATGATACCCGGTCCTGGATAGCACGGTTGTACCCGCAACTCTGTGCACAACATCAAGTTTCCCTTCGTCAATAGACCTTCTAGATGCCCTGCTCAGCGTGATAATTTTATCCCGCGTTCGCGCCTATAAAGAAATGCCCGTAGAAACATACCTTCAACTGCGTCACCAGTGCGGTCGTAGTCACTACCGTCGTACGCTTATCGGACCCCGCAGCGCATTACAGCGTGTAAAGATTGAATTAGAGAAACACCCCAAAAAACGATAACGAGCGCCAAGTCCGTCGAGGCACTACACAAACATTCTACAAACGAAAGTATCTCTGCCCAATCCTGAATGATACTTAGTTGGAAACGACACTTAATGTTTTTTGTTTTGCATCAACAAATTTGTGACAAATTTGAATTGCAGATGTACCGCCTAATTGTGCCACATGAGTATCTATTGCTTATGTAAGGCAACTAAATTAATTTCAGTGATCATTAAGGAGTAAGCTACGTCGATACATGATGTACTATTATTTTCTGTAATTTGTATATAGCGTTTATACTTTTTTTTAGTTTAACTTAAACTTTAGAGTCTGGGCCAGCACTCCTCAGCAACTCCTCATGCTAACATTTGGATGCTTCTCTCATTCTATTGCATATCATTTTTATTCTTTGTATTGTAAGCTCAAAGAAGTACTTCTTGTAAACTGCTCAAATCCACTGATCTATAAACATTTATACAATTCGTAGCTCAGTGCGTCATAAACTTGTGTAATAGCCTCACTCTTGAATTAATGGACATATGGAAATATTTTTTTAAATAAAACACAAACACTACAAAACCACTTATATTAATATTATTATTTGTGCAAATCTATGATTTCCGTTAAATTCCTTAGTTATCTATTTTTTAATATTATAAATAAATTATTCTTTTTAGTTGCACAACCAAAATATGAAAAAATTAAATGACTAAGATTGTATCTTAGTAAAAGGAATGCAATCTTGAGTTGCTAGCAGTGCACAAAGTGTTTTTCTATCTTTATTGACTTGTAGTGTTATTTATTTAATATTAAATTAAAGTATAAGTTTCTTTTCGGTATCGGTATCGGTTATGTGGCACCTAAAAAATAAGAGTATCGTATCGGTATCTAAGTGTAGCGGCCTCAATATCATTGGGTATCCATACATCCCTAAAAAATTATATATAACTACGTACACCTGCGCTACTATTATATGCTTATCTTATATAACTATAGTTCCCCTTACCGTCACTTATAGCTATATTACTAAATATCCTATTATATATACTTATTATCTATATGATTATTAATATATTTATATTATATATTCATATTAAAAATTCCTATAACTTATCACGCTCAACCATACTCAGCATCATATGATAATGTGAAGCTTATTGTAGTATAATTATCTACTACTATCTATCATATATTATTATCAAATACTCTTTTCAGATAGTCATTTATATCAATGGATTACAGTTTGCCTTTATTATCAAATATTGAGTATGTTAGAGCTCGTCATTATCTTATTGAATTTAAAAACAGAACGTAATCACATCATTAATGGAAGACTACAAGAAAGATGTCACCACGTGACCACGTCAGATGCTGTATAGGATTCGCGTTGACTATATTTGCCAATTAAGACAGTTTTGCAGAGATGATTGCAATTGTTGTCTTCTTGATTCAAGTGATTTCAATGATAAAAAATTTCCAATTGTTCTTGAATGTTCTATCATGAAATTATAATTATAATTTGCGCAGAAATTAAACCTAGATCTTATCAAAATGTGACGAGACTCTCTCACTCCATATTTAAATATTTATTAATTATAATAAAAATATGACACATTTGATGATTGGATAAATAATGATAAAACTAATTTACACTTTACCCAGGATGAGTGGAGTATTACGATACAAAATGAAGATTTATTTAATTGTAGTCAATTTCCCATGGTTATACGTATTGATTATTCAACTGATCCAAAAGGTGATTCTCTTTATTGGAGAGAAATGGAAAACGACATATGTTGCTTCACTTCTGGTGCTCCTATCAATAATAGATCACTTATTCCATCACAAGACAGACCTTTAGCTATGGCAACGTGGCAAGCTTGGGTAACTATTCCTGAAGATTACTTTGTTTCAATGACTGGTGACAATGAGCCTTTAGTAAGGAAGGAAGATTGCAGTTCAAGTTCTTCGTGTAACCTGAAGACACCAAACTCTCTGAATTCATACTATTATTATACATCTATGGTATTACCAATGTCTACATTAGCTATTAGCATTGGAATACATGCTATGGATAATTATAGTATTGGTTATGACTAAAAATGCAAAACAATCATTAAATGGTCATAAGCTTGATCACTCATGGTCTTCCGTAACACTTATATTGCACTAAAAAGAAAATATAGTTACCTTTCTTAAAGCTTTCTGCTGAAGTTTCCATCTTGCCACTTCCTTTACTTATATATTTATCGTCACCTGACGCATTCCAGTCTTTCCTTCTTCTCTTCAGCTTTCACTCGAACATATTTATGCCAATGATCAAGGTAATTTTTTTCAGAGCTTAACATTAAGTAAGGCGTAGAGTACGTTCCTTGAGTATAGGTAATTGAAACTCGCTTACCCAGTTACTAAATATGATTTGAGTAGGCTATACAAAGTACTGCAGTTCTGCTTGTAAACGATTAATTAAACGTCTGATCTATGGCCGGATTAGGTCAGCTAAGGCCTTTCTGTAATCTTTGACCCTTCCACAGATACTTGTCTGCCGAAAGTGTCCCTGCATATTAAAGTTCATCACTGCGATAAAAAAGTGAATGGTAACAATTCAAACCCTTCAAACCAATCGAGAGCCACAAAATCTCTCTGAAACGTCTGTTTCTTTATAGTGTTTCGAAAATGCTATTCTAGCAAGAACTAGATTCTGGAAGACATCTCATCTTCTTACGTAATCCTAATATCTCTGATTTAGACCAGTGACGCACTTGTTATCGTAGATCGCTCCCGATTCTGGCGTATCTTGACACTTTCTGAGTCTATCTGTATGTTCTTGCTAATCGCTTTTGCACTTATATTCTGGGTGTAATCATCCGGATCGACAATAGGTGCTCATTATCGTCAATCAAGATAAACTATAATGCTAAGGTTGTCCTACGTCATAAGTTCGTTTTATCCTAACTCTTTCTTAATTTTCATAACAAGACCTCTCTCTATTAGCTGTCATCACATTATTCACCTTTATGCGCCGACGACTTAAACCCTTTACAATATTCTTTATACTGCGCTGTCATCGTTTTGATAGATCGTGAGGTCTATATTCAACACAACTAAGATAGCCACATACACGCTAAGAGGCACACGGATAAACTAGAGCACATATGATGCTTGGTCTTTAGAATTCATTGGAGGCATATTTGAGGAATTACATTGGATGTGGGTATTCTAATTACTTCAAAGTGAAAATCAAGTATCAAGTCACCAATCTTATTAACATCATAAAAATAAACTTAATCAAACATTCATGCTAATTTATTAGACAATTTTGTTTGAAAACTACATACTCAACTCTTACGTGCTAAACTAATGGATAATTCTATGTGGTTATTATAATGTTCTCTACATGGTGACCTTTATAATGAGAAGGTTCTATTGTTCTCTTTTATAACGTTTCTAAGGGAGGGTTGTGAGGATTGGTTGTAATCTGAGGGCGCAGTACCGCAGGAAAATTCGTGAGTACACGCTCACCCGACAGAAAAAGTGAATTTATTCGATGAAGGAATGCCTGATGAAAGGAAAATGTAGTTTGGCCATTGGTCGAGATTGAAGAATGGCTTTCAAAAAGGGAAGGTTATCGTTCGCTCGCTGTACATAAGTTAAAATGGTGGCACCTCAGGGAATTACGGGAGTGATGTGCTCAACTGCATACTCGCTCCTGCTTCAAATGCTGGGTACCCTCATCTTCCGTGTGACTGAACTGATCAGAAGTGACATAATTTTGCATAGTGAGGGCGTACAGCCGCAGACGAGAATAAAAAATACATATTGTCCGAGCATATTTTGTACACGCCATGTTGATGTAGATGTCATTTGCGTGCGGAAGGAGATTATCAGAGCACTGACGTTACAAACGAATCAAATACAGGCTGCGATATGAGGCCCTTAAGAGGTAAATCCGAGCTAAGAACTCAGAAGAGATAGGAGTGAAAGGAATAAACAGCAGAGAAATGAGAGAGTGCATGGAAAATAAGATAGATAAGGCCTAACTGAAAGTTGGCTGGGACAATCTGGAGAGGATCTGGAGAGGGGGGCACGCTGGACGATAGAAGGAGTTGGGGGTCTGGGATTCGTGGTATGGCCGCGGGGAGGAAAGGAACGAGAGGTGTATTGGCCTCTATAGCATAAAATGTTCGTTACGTAAACGAAGTGGGAAGTGAGGTGCTGCACTGAGGCACTTTTTCTGAATTGTCTCGACCGAGTCGATGGGAACTAGAAAAGAAATGGTTGACTTGCAGGGATAAATAGCAAGATTGAGGAGAAGGCCACGCTTCTGCCAATCGACGCACCTGACCTATGTCTATATTGGGAGTGAACCGTAAGCCAAGTATAGTGAAGAGATAGATGAAAGTAATAGAGTAGGTAATTTAAGGATAAGAGTATAATGTATAGTAAATAAAAGGTAAGATAAAGTAATTAAGTAAAAGTAAGTAATAAGTAAGTAGATATGTAAAACAAATGTAAGTATATGATATAATCTAATTTAAAAATCACAGTTAAATTATATAATAAAATATTTAATTAATATTTATTAATAATATATAATACATAATAATTAAAATAATAATAATAATTAATAATAATAATAAATATAATAATAATAAGAAAAGGGATATTAAATATAAAATAAATAAAAATAAAATATAAATAATATAATAACTTTCTAAAATGTTGATATCGAAAACAGAAATGTACGATGTCTGCCTACTATAATTTAGTAATTAGTCATGCAATAATTTCAAAATGCCGATACGGTAGTCATGAATAAATATATATATATATATTAATATATATAGTATATATATATATTAATAAATATTATTATAAGTATAATATATTATTAATAGTAAAATAGTATATAACTGACTATTCACATTATATAATAATAAATTATATATATAATATATATCTATAATATATTAATAAGTAGTGTAATATATATATATATATAATCTAGTATAATAATAATATATAATATGATAAATATAAAATAAGATATAATATTAAATAATATCTTATAGTTATATCCTGTTAGATTAAAGTCTAATACAATTATTATATAATATATAATATATATTAAATATATATAAAGGATAATATAAAGTATTATTATTTCTTATATTGGAATAAAATATAAAATTTACATTAAATCAAATATATAAATAGAGTATACTATAACTAAACTCACTGTAATACTTGATATGAATTCATAGCAGTTATCAGATCTATTCGGGCGCAAATTAGCAAGTAGTATATCTAAGAGCGAATATGTGCTTTTCTAGAGATGCGACATATCCTAGGTGGTGTTAGGTGTTGCACAAAAATGAGGAATGAACGTTATTAAAGAGTTATGTGGTGGTGTGGGGCAAATTAGAGAATAAATGAAAACTCAGTTGAGATAATTGGTTTCAGTCAGTGTATGATTAGGACAGAGGCACTCGTTTGGTTGAAGAGCGGATGTATAATGTGAGTAGAATAGTGCTGTTGATATCGTACTCGGTCTGTGTCACACGTCACAAACTAGTGCGTACTTGAGGTCAGTAAAGGAATGCTCTGGAGGACGAGAAATGTGAGTTTTGGCGCAGTAGGGAAAGATAGGTTGCATAATAGGGGATTTCGAATGGCAGGTTATAATTGTAATATAAGTATATATTTTTTAAAAGATAGAATTATATAATTTAATTTTAATTATGAATACTATTTATTATTTATTTTATATTATTAATTATAAATTAATATATTATTATTGGATTAAATTATATATATATATATTATTCATATATATATATCAAGTTTAATTTATATAATATATATAATAAAAATATATTATTATTATATATCATTATATATAATATAGTATAATGTCAGTAGGCTGACGCTCCTAACAAAAATCAACTCGTAGTTCTAAACAGTGCGATGTTATTCATTAAAAGCATTAACGAAGAAGGGGTTTTTTCCTCACCGGATATGAATCTTTGGAAATTGATTCGAGTAAGAATTTGAGTTACAATAAATGGAAACTAAGTGTTACCATAATACATATAAAAATATTACTAGTAATCTTTAAACACATTAAACAGTGTGAAAGTCATTACTGCCATATGATCATTTTATAAGTGTGGTTCTGAAAATCTAATGAAATTATAAAAATGTGACACACCCACCGAGGCGCTTCATATAAAATTTGGGGTAGAAAAATTTTGTGACCAGTATATATCTCACACATTATTGAGAAGAAAAATATTATTTTTAAAATTGTATTTTTTATCTTCCTGGAAATTCTATAGAATATATATCAACGTCGGTTTCTATTTTTTGATAAAAATTATTGAAACCAACTACATAACACATTTATTTTTCTATAATTCACGAGTTGAAGGATAAAAAAAACAGTAGATATAGCTAAAATTATTTAGAAATTCTATAATATCTATAATCTAGTAATACCTAAATTTCCTGTTTGATATTTCACACTGATACTATTAAACTATATAATAAATAATCAATTTTATCTTTAAGATATATTATTTAATAAAAATAAATAAGAAATACACACTAATAACATAATAAGCACCCCAGTAAATAAAATATCAATCATTATAAATAGATAATATATTATGAAAAATAAATAAAGCATAATATTTAAATAAAGGCATATAAAAATAATAAAAGGGAAAAAAGTAAAGCTCACAATCAATAAAATTACATTTATAAAGAGAGAAAACAATAAAATATAATAAACTCTGTACAATAAACTCTAATAATTAATTTTTATGTTATACTATAATATATATATTTACTAATATAAAAATAATATCAAATACCATATTTATGAATTTAAGAGATTTATATAAAAATTTTACGTTACTGTCAGGCTTATATTGCACCTTTATCTAATATAATACTTCCTAAAGTAATGGACCCTGGATTCCATGGGAGAAGATTTATGAAAACTATTTAAAAAGTAGTTTTTATATATGAATATATATTATAAATCTTAATATTGTATGTATTAGTATATATACATATATATATTAATCATAGTATATTATAATAATATATATATATTATATATATATAGTACTATACTAGGTGAGGATATTTAGTACTTAAATATTACATATTATTAAAGATAAAGGTATTTTTTCGGACTCATTATCAAAAAGCCACTATAAGAAAGAACTATAAATCAGGAAAATAAAGTTTATAATTATAGTTTATTAAAATCGGTAATCTATATTACCATATACGATCTGAATTCACAAGAGTTTAGAAATGATGGTATTTATAACATTCTGCTCACTGGTGATGACTATTAATATGTTGATCAGTTTGGTTACAAATTATATAAAACTTCTTTTGTGTATAATATATTACTATATATGATAAAGATACCTATAATGGTATAATATATAATTATAGATAGGGCCGAGACTCTAGAAAGACACAATCATAATCTCGAAAAACCTTAGCTATAGCAGCTACATGGGAGAAGAGAATAGTTCGCTGATATCCTAAACAAAATATTGGCAAAATTTTAGCCGGAGGAAACTGTATTAAAAAAAAAAAGATATATATGCGAAACACTACAAAATAGCTACAGGGATAATGAATACATTTTTGGAATCCTCATTCAGTACAAATTGTGATGTTAGGTGGGAAATCCAGTGCCATTAAAAAAAAACATTAACACATTAAAAATAAGGTCTATTGTGTGTCTGGGTTAGGGATGCTTGGAACATAGTATATTTACATATACTAGTAGTATATATCTAGCATCGTATAATAAGGGATAAACCCGCGGGTTCTCGGTGAGAATATAAATAGTATAGTAGGCGCATAAATGTATATCTATATAATAATTAAAGGTATATGAATAACTACTATATTAATAAAATATTATAATAATTACATGATGTAATTATTATGGTAGTCTATTCTAATATATTAATAATGTAATATATTTATAGTATAATAAGTATGTTTGAGTGTAAGGTATTACATACAGGCATATTCTAAAGGCTGCGAGGCGATCGGAAACAACGGGTGGACGTTTTCTCTATACCCGTATTGGGAGGGCGGATGGAAACTCCGCGAAAAATGCCTCAATAATACGACAGAGCGGGGTTCGAGACCTCCTCGGAGTCGGGGTGGAATATAGTCCTACCCGTAGGGTATTCCCGGACTGCGCGACGACGAGAACTTCTCGACTCTCTAAGCGATAATCCAGTAGCGGTATACGTCTCTTCGAGATATTCTTTTAGTTAAAAAAAAGCAAATATTAATTAATTTAGAGATTGAATTTATTTTTAACGAGTAAGCAATAAAAGGTCTCTAAATAGGCTTCTCTAATATACTATTTGTTATATATTCACACAATAAATGTTTTTTATTTTTTATTTTTTTTTAACCATTTTTTTATGCGGATAAAATTTTTACTCTAGGATTAGCCAAACAACTAATAATTCCTTGAATTAAGCAGTCTCTGGAGGCTAATACTAAGTTAGTTTTTATGTATATATATTATATATATTATTTTAGGTTAATAGGATTTTATATATGATACATAATCAAGACTCAACTTATTAAAGATAATCAAAAATATTAATATAAATATATATAGATTGTTATATATTATAATTTATATACGTATATAATTTAATATAATGGAATATATATTTTACATTTTCCCCATTAAAATTTGGATTTCAGACCTCATCGATGCAGCAATGTATGTCCTTTATTCCCCTGGTAGCGTGATTAGATAAAGTATTTTTGAGATGTATTTGTGCGCTTTCGAGCACGGAGGTGACCATATATTATTTTCATATTATTATATTCCAGTGAAAGTTATTATAGGAACGTTTTAGATAATATTAAGTAGTTATTTTAAAAAATATACTATTATATTATATATTATATTATATATATATATATATATATATATATATATATATATATAAGTATATATATATATATATATATAATAATATTATATTATATATATATGTATATATAAATATATATATATTATAGTATATAAATTATTATATATATATATATATATAATAATATATATATAATATATATAATATATATATATATATATTTTATGTTACTATTATATATATATTATTATATATATTATATATAGGTAATTTATTATTCTTCTGTTCTTAGTATTTTTGATTTTTTTTTTATTCGAAACGAGTGGACGTATTATTTTGGTTTGATTTTGGTTTATAATACTTACAATTTCTTAGGTTTTTAAAATAACAAGAACCAATCAATCCTCAAAACATACAATAAGCATAACAAAGGGTAATACAACATTTAATACATGTGTTGGTAATAATCTCTGGTATATCAAAATTTAGAGCAAAAGATGTAAAAATAAATAGATTAAAAACATTAAATCATATATGTCAAAACTAGCGAATAGCTATCATAAGGCGAAAAGCGAAATAGCATATTATTATAATTCTTGTAAATATTTTTATTTTAGGTATTAATTTTTTTTATAATAATAATTAATATTTAATATCTAAATAAATAAGTACAACGAATAAAATACTATAGGCCCTATTTTGGTTATTTCTTAAGAGCAAGCACAGTGGATTCAAAATAGTATAAGATGTTTTATGAAAATAAATCTAGATACGTTTTATACAAAGTGTGCTCTAAACATGCTCAGCAACATGTAGGAAGGGTATGTATTCCGAACGTGGCAAACACGGGGGGGACTGTTTTTCCATTATCACACGTTAGGTAGGGGACAGGAGGATACCCGTGGGCGGGAATTATGAAACCTGCAAGGATAACCCCAAAACGATGCAGGGGCTTACCTGGAGAGACGCTTCTCCCGGATGGATATAGTCCTACCCGTATTTTCCCGGAAGGTCCGAGAGTACCCTGATCCTGCAAAGATTCGGTCCCGGAATGCGGTGTAGTACCCCTTTGGGGTATTCTTATAATTTAATTTAAAAAAAAGCAAAGTTACATAGAAAGTCTATACTTACTCTTTTATACGAGATGTAGCGGGCAATAATAGAGGCAACAATCTTTCTATTATGGTCTCTCTAGATCTAATAACTTAGATAGTACACAAAAATTTAATTAACTAATAACTTTTTTTTTATTTTTATCTTTTTTTTTTTTTACTAACATTTTTCCTAACTATACTGATACAAATTTATTACTTTCACGTTCATAAGGATTTCCCACAAAAGAAAAATATTTCTAATATTCAGGTTATTGAAGTAGTACTATAAAGTTTACAAGAGATAATAAATTTGGGATTTTTGATATTGTTCGTTTTGAGTTTTTTTTTTTTACATTTATACAGCAGTAATTATTGTTAAACACAAATTCACTAGGAAAATGTATTTCTTCCTTTTTCCATGAAAATACTACATGTAAGTATTTGAGTATATTAGAGTTGTGTTTTTAACCCATTTATCATGCATCTATTCTATATATAACATATCTATTTTAAATAATAAGCTTCCCTATTAACTATATATATATATAATATATTCTCTATATCGTACTTCTCTATACTATATCTATACTAATATCTATATATAGTATATATTATCTATATTCTTGTTTCATTACTCTATATTATTTATTTTATATATCTATATTATATATATATATATCCCTATGATATATATATACTATATCCATATACTATATAGTATAAGTATTATATCTTTCATATTACTATATATATATAGTATATATTCTTATATTATACTATATATTATATATAATAGTATATATCTTACGTATATATATTCATACTATATAGTAGATATAGTAATATATATATATATTAATATATATAATATATATTATGATATATAATCATATATATATATATATATATATAGTACTTATATATATATATATAGAGAGGAGAGAGGAGATGAGGAGAGAGAGAGATAGAGAAGGAGAGAGAGAGAGAGAGAGAGAGAGAGACGAGATGAGAGAGAGATGAGAGAGAGAGGAGAGAGGAGAGAGAGAGAGAAGCCTGAGTAGTGAAAAATAGTTACTATGAGTTCGCGCTGATATTATATATGATATATTATATTATCTATATTTATATAATATACTATATAATACTTGTAAGACTATCATCTAATCTCTTACGTATATCTATATATTAATATATATAATATATTATATATATAATATATATATATATATATATAATATATATATAGATATATATTATATATATATATATTATATAACTTACGTAATATTAATATTAAGGTGGTCTATCGCTACTGGTTGGAGCAAGCAACATACAGCTTGTATGTTTTCACCAAACAGTTAATTTGAAAGGTTTTTGAAAGTTTTTTGGTTCTCTCTCTCTTCTGTCTCTCTCTCTCGCTCTCGTCTCTTCTCTCTCTTCTTCGTCTTCTCTTCTCTCTTCTCTCCTTCTCTCCTCCCTCCTCTCTCTCTCTCTCCAAACATAGTAGAAATATTTTATTTATTATTTTAACTATTATTATTAAAATAATTATGAATTATAATTATCATTTCATTATTATTATTATTATTTTTTATTGTTATTATTATTATTAATTATTATTATATATTATTAATAGTTATTATTATTATTTCTATTATTTAATTATTATTATTATTATTATTATTATTTGTTATTATATAACTCGTTGGGCTAAATTGCGTTGGATTGTTTGTTTTTCTTTTTCAGAGTTGGCTCAAATACTATATCCATTTACGTAATAAATATTTATATTTTACAATGTTTTGTATTAGAATTTGTTTCATCAGAAATTAGATATTCAAACTAGGTAAGTTTAGAACAGATCAAAGCCTTAAAATCTTATTTAAATTATATATATATATATAATATAATATATATATATATATATAATATATATATATATATATACTATATATATATATATTAATATATATATATATATATATTATATATATATATATATAATATATAATATTATATATATAATATATATCAATATATTTATATATATATATTTATATATAAGTTATATATAATATATATATATATATATCTATATATATATAGTATATATATATATATATAATTATTATATATATATATTATAATTATATATATAGTCAGTATATATATATATATATATAATATATGATATATAATATATATATAATATATATATATTATATCGTTTATCTCGGAAGAGAAGAGAATTTCCTACACATACGGTCTTACGCGTCGGTAAGGAGACTAAAAGTATAGTTGGATTTGGTTGGGATCTATACAACTTTATCTTTGTCCTTAGAAATGCTCATTGCAACCTCGGATTTTTGGTGCTAATGCTTGACACCTAGCCATTTCATGTAACGCCAAGAAACTTGATGAATGATGATTATAATACTATATATATATATTATATATATAAGATATATATATATATATATATATATACTATAAACATATATCATATATATATATATATATATAATTTATATATATATATATATTATATAATTATTATGATAATATATGATTTTTAACCCTGTGTTAGCGCATTATTACATTAGAAGGTTAGGTATTTTATTTTACACTTTAAAACTTTAAGAACTTTAAATACCTAGCTTTCGTCCTCTTGCTTTTGTTGGCTTTTTCAGGTCGAACGAATCGCATGTTTTGATTTTCTATTCCTTTACGTTTCAATCTCTGCTGCTTGGTTATCATAGACGTTTTTGCAAAAGGGGGAACTGTGGAATATAGATTCGTTTTTCTGTACGTATCCAGTGGTTATACCAAAATGTGTAACGTGCACCCGGGGGGTATCTCCAAAGTGAAAACGTGGGGTAACGCCAAAGAAGTAGGTCTCCGTTCACGATTCATTGCGGGGTATGTATCGTGGTATCATCTTGAGTGGTGAAGTTCTCTTTCAATGTTCGCCGTGTCTTTTTATTATAATTAAATTATGATGTATTATATTATATTTATTTATAATAGATTATACTTATATATATTATATTATATTATATTTAATATTATAGTTATATTTATTATATTATACTTATTATATTATATTTGATCGGGGGGGTACAACTTAACAGTTTTTTTGTCTTAGGGTACGCGACGTCAAAAATATTTTGGATTCACCTCTGTTGTCTGACTTATTATCGATTTTGTAGTCTCCAGAGCCTTGGTTATAGTTAGAGATATTATATATATGCAAAAGGTTTCGGCAATTTTTCTTTGTTAATCTTTTTATGTTTGTTTTATGATACTACTGTTATTGATGTTTATGTGATGATTTTTCTCTGTTCGGTTCGCGTGTTTGGTGAGAGCTGAGTTTTTGTTGTTGGTCTTGTAAGGCATATGGTGTTGTATATTCTCTCTATTAAAAATCAGAGAAACTGAAAATCTGCATAACATTGGCAGTAATGAAAGAGGTGATATGAATATGTGTGGGTTTGATTTTGCAAGAAGGAATAGGGTATTTTGGATATTAGGCTATTTGTAAGGAGGAGGTAATGGTAGAGTTAGAAAGCTGAAGAATGGTAAATTCGCTGGTTATAGATGAAATTATAGATGGAATGATCAAGAAAGGATCCGAGATGGTGATTGATTAGATTTGGAAATTATGTAAAAAACGTTTACCGAGGGTTATAGTTTCCGACGGGATTGTAAGGAGAGCATAATAGTAACATTACATAAAAGTAAAGGGGATAATGGTAATGTAGAATTATAGGGGAAATTTGTTATTGAGTGTTCAATGGGAGATTTATGCGGTATTTTGGTGAAAAGTGCGTCTAGGGATTGAAGGACTGATTGGTGAGGAACAGGTGCGTATATGCAAATGGTAGACATATGTGGAATCAATCTTTACATTTAAACAATGGAGCAAAATGAAGAGAGAAGAATAAATTTGTATTTAGGTTTTATTGGATTTGCAACAGCATTTAATGATAGGATTATACTATGTATGACTCTCTGGCAAAGTGTTAGTGATATATGCGTTGGTGGGTAGAGTCTTTGTTTGAAATAGAATCAAAGTATGTGATAAGTAAGATCTATTTTGTTTGCTTCCAGCCTATCCCGTTAGAAAGGGAATTTGTTTTTAATATTAATGGCGGAATGAGGCAGGGGTGTGTTATGTCTCTCCTTGGTTATTCAACTTTGTATATGGATGGGGTTTATGAAAGAATTTCTGAAGTGGGGGTGAAGAGATAGGTGTTATATATGATGGTAACGATCAGATTCAGAGGTGATGGTGTTTCTTACTCTCTACTGATTCACGTATATTCGCTGTATGATTGTGGTCTTTGTTGTGGCAATGCTGAAATAGAGTTTATAGATGATTGGTTACGCAGAGATTTGGCAAGGGCTGCTATAAAAGGAGGGGTTTGAAAGTGAATATAACGCAGATAGAGTAAGGTTATGGTTAAGTCTCAGGACAGTGCCTGTGGTGTGCTATAGCTAATTTAGAATGGTAACACAGCTGGAACTAAGTGCCTGAGTTTAAATATTTAGGATAGTTCAAGATTGGGTGAAATGTGGAAGTCGTGATGGATGCACGTACTGTATGTTATAGTCTTCTAAAGTTGTGATGCTGACAGTACAAATCGGTGGTGGTGCATCATCATACTAAAATCCTTCTTTGGTGGACATCTGGATTAAGTCTTCGATCTATACGTCTCTTGAGGGCATTACGGCCCTTGCACTAGAGGGTAATGTTGTTTTACCTGCTCTTCTGCTCTCTCTTGTCTGTTTAATCGTACAGCTCAGTGAGACTATTGGTCAGCATATAAGAGGTTAGATTCTAAGGTACAATGGTCTACAGGCATAGAACAATCTTAAGGAGTGTTAGGTGTGAGAATAAATTGATAAAATGAAAGGGAAGGAATCGTATTAAAGTGTTGTGTGGCTTGAAGAATGGGGTAGAATTGAGAGAATAAATGAAAGTACTTGAGATGGTTTGGTCAGTGAAAAGATGATGATATCGTAGGTCTTAGTTATATCGTCTGGATGGAATATCGTTCGTGACTGGTTGCTACGGCGTGGATCGATTCTCCCGTCTGGGAGTATCCGACAGAAAAACTGGATTAGTTCTCTAGTAAAGGAATATTGCTTGAGCGAGCACTAAAATGTGAGTTTGCAGAGGCGAGATGAATGGTTGCATAATTCGTGAGTTGAATGGCTGGGGTTTTTGTGAGTGGGGTTATGGTTGTGGCTCCACGTCTTGGGCCAATGGGGTGAACCCTACATTGATGAATGCCTGATTGTGAGGGTCGTCGCGGTCCCTTGTGAAGCTCAAAGGTGGATTTTCTGACTTCGCGAGCGAGTGTCTCACCTAAAAAGCTACGCACTTTACTCTCCCTTAGTCTTGGGAAGAGAAGGTGGGTGCAAATGTGATTGATAAGATATTAGTAATATATATAGTTATAATATATATATGGTATATCATATCTATATATATTATATATATATTCTATTACTCATAGTATATATAATATATAGTATAATATATATATTAATATATATATATCTATACATATAATATATATTATATATATACATATAGGCTCTTGTTGATTTTCAGGACTCGTCAGTTTATTGATCTTTTTTTTTTAATATATTCTACTACAGTGATACAACAATGAATTTAAGTGGTAAGGGACATGATTCAAAAGTTCGAAAATATTTGTAAATAATTTTTAAAAAATCCACTATTTATATCTATAATACTTGTTTTTATAAATGAAATATCTCGAAAAGGTACGACACTTCAAGAACAAACCATTACTATTGGAATTCAGCGTATCACAAGCTTACTTACCAAATAGTTTAAAAAATTAACAAAATAAAAAACAATAGGGGCTCGAGCCGACGGCGAACACAGGGTGACGGGGAGGGGCGGATAGGAACCCTCGCGACCCCAAATAAAAGAGCGGGTCTGGAGACGTTCCGCAGAAGGGGAAATAGTGTACCCTGTCGTTCCCGGAAGGCCGAGAGACCCGCGTTTTTTGCGGTTTAGCCCTTGGTATTCCTTAGTTAGAACAAAATAAAAAAATTAAAATGACTGGAGTCGTAAAACGTAAAAGGTCCTATTATATTTTTGAATCATGTCGTGTACCACTTAAATTGATTGTTAGGATCATATACAAATATTACGTTTAAAAAAAAAAAAAAAAAAAAATTCAAAACTGACGAAGTCGTAAAACGAAAAGTCGCTAATATATTTATATATATATAGAATATATATATATATATATATATAGTTATATATATATATTATATATATATATATATATATATTCATATATTATATATATATATATCTAGTTACTATTTATATATTATATTTATAATTAATATAATCTATAATATATATATCTTCATTCACCCAGGTATGACTTTCGCCCTGTCAGTTCTTTACCTAGCATCTCTATCATTTTGGCTTGCTTAACTTCTTCATTTAGAAAACTATGAGAATCTATTCGTCGGCGTCAAGTGGTATTGATGCTATGTTCCTTGAGTATACTACTCAGGTAAGGGTTATTCACCCTTCTCCAGTGGAGCTGGCATTCCCTTCTTCCATTGAGGCCTCTGAAACTCGTTCTCCCCAGTTCTCTCAGAAAATCGGTTTCTCAGCGCAATAAGATTCCAACGCGCGGTCAGGAAGAGTAATACAGCAGAAGAATTAAAGGCTGGGTTGCATAGCCTGTTCGCCTATGTATATTGATATATTATTGAAGTTAGGGGTTCCCTGCCTTAATAGCCATAGCGAAGGAGAGTCTTCATGTCATATGATCCCGGTATGTGTTGCTTGTAATCCCAAACAACATCTGCCCAGAATAATTAGTGCAATTTTGTGTATTAACATGGTACAATCCACAAGTCAATTCTTTAAATTAAATATTACCAAAAAGAACTAAAATTGCGAAATATTGTCGTTCCTCCATTTATTTTTATTTCAGATTAATTGTGATATTTTTATATTCTTGATTAAAATATATGAAATTTAAAATTTTTGTCAAAATTATAAATGTGTTTCTTTCTATAAATTTAAAAACAGACTTCTTAAAATTTTTTGTATATATTCTTTGTTTGTCAGATAGTCATGACCAGAATCCTCATTCCAAAAGCCTTCTCATCTAGAGTTCTGAAAGCTATTCAGACTTTAGTTGAAGTTTCTTGCAGCCTTCAGTCTTCAGGTTTCTTCTTTCTCCGTTGTTCTTCAGTTTCCTCTCTTTTATCTCCCTTCTTGTTTTAATCCGTCCATCTTCGACAACAGTTATACATATATTATATATAATATATATAGTATTTCATTATATATTATATTATATATATATAGTAATATACTACTATATATATTATATATATATATATAATATATATATATATATATATAGTATATATATATATATATATACGTTATATATATATATATAATAATATATGACAGTAAGTGAAGTCAGTGAGATCAACACTCTAAGTGATATAGTGAATTTCTGTGTGAAATATATATATAATATAATATAATAATAATAATAATAATAATAACTAATAATAAGAATAATATAATAATAATAATAAAATAATAATAATAATAATAATAATAATAATAATGATAATAATTAATGAATATGATACAATAAAATTCGAATGAATATTATATACATTTCATTTATCATCTTCTACAATATAGAAAGATAATTGATGAGATCACAGGAAGGGAATGTATGGACACATGAGATATAATAATAAAATAAATAATTGCATTAGTGAGGTGATAATAACTAAATAATTATATGATGGAGATACTACATCAACAATAATGGATAATGCTTTAATTTAATTGAGATAAATTAGAGATAATAATGAGAATATATGAATAATAGATGATAAATATTTTCGATATATATTCCTGCAATGGTAATCAATGTGTGAGTCGATAGGTAAAATTTTTTGATCACATGATACAATAATAGTGAATGATATGGGTATTAAAGTTCTACTCTTAGGATTGATTGAGATCATCTTTTCTTCGCTATTCTCGATTAGGATATTATATTGGATATTCGCGTTTCAATACTCATGGAAATAATTACTATTATACTATGTACAATTGTCTTTGTTAAACTGATGCCACCTTACGCGATGTTTTTGGTGCCAGTTATTCACCTCTCTAAGATAGGATTGGACTGCCTCTTCTTAGCGTCCAAGTGTCATATTTTTGCGTCTTGAATACTGTTAAGTGTCTATACGCACTCTGTCTTATAGATTTGGATGTGAGCTATATGATACGACGTAACTCTCGTCGGAGAGCGAACATTACGTATCTCTGCGTCCTCCCCGTTAAGCGTGGGAGCGCACCAACCATCCTTAGTAACATTTAATAATTTCCAGGGGCAAAATGAATCGTTACGCAAGAATTAAAACTGTGATTGATATAGAGTTCATAATTTCGGCAATTTGGAGTCGGATTCTGATGTCGGTTCTCGGTTTTCTGAGTCCGCAGAGACCCCCCCTGAAGGGCAGTCTCATAGTATTTGATGAATGAGAAAGAAGAAGAAGAGTTCCAACTAAAGGAGTGCAAAACCAGAGAAGAAGAAGGATACAAGCGCGAAGAATGAGTAGAGGAAAATGGAGGAAAAGAAGAATAACGAAGGAGGAGTCTGAGAAGGATCCAGAGGTAAGACACAAGGGTAGTACGGAGTTTCCGTTACTGGGTCCAGTGCTGGTAGACCGGTGCGGTGCTATCCGAGGGTTCAGTTTAATAAACATTCCGTATAAAACAACAATGTTGTGTTCTTATTAAATTGTTATTGGGGGCCGTGTCGAATCTTCGAAAAACTAATGGTTTCTAGTATATGCGGTGATTCAAGCTTATAAAAAAGGAACGAAAACAAATGAAATAAATTAATATATTATCAAAGAGAATAAATAAATGAATAGGAAAATGTTTTAAATTTTCTTATTGCTCTTTGTTATGTACTTCAGTAACTTTGAACATTTACGGGCATTTTACATAAACACGATATAACAGTAGATCAGTTTATCTAGTAAGGGTAAAGCTGCCGCCTCGCTCTGGGTCTCTAAGGTCGTGATTGCGTAATAGAATCCTTATTTTGATTTTTTTCTACAACCAGGTTGATTTAAATTGACTCTACATTGATTGACAAGGTCAATATTAAGTTATCAGCCTAATAATTCGGGTCCCCGGTCGTTGAAACAATTATTTATTTTTTTTTTTTTTTTTTTTTTTTTTTTACTACTCTCTAAAGCTAGTAAATCAGTAAATTCAATTCGCCTATTATGCCTTACTTTCTCTGTCAATCTCATGATGATATTCGTGTGATCTGACTTGACACTACTTTTGATTCTATCTTCTCGTTGATCTAGTCTGATTAAGGTCAATTCTTTACTGGAATGAATTGTCATGGGTGGGTTTTGATACGACTCTAGCCGGGACTAAACGGGGCGCGTTAATCAGCTCTAAGATTCAGTAATCAACGGTGCCAGCAATGGGCCGTAGGCCTCCTGTCGAATCAGCATCTACCTTGCAATCTTACATTGTGAATCCGCGCCTAGGGGTTTATCTCGTAGTTGACGTATTAAGGTGTCAAATTTTTTAGCTAAAAATTGGGGTCGATGTTTGTGAGCATCATCTTCCTGAAAGTTAATCAGTAAAGAGGCAGTAAGAACATTCAAGCACCGCAAGATAACCTGCGGGCCTGTCTCAATTCACATTTGAAATCTATTGGATGCCATGTGATCATTTGATTCTATTTTGTTTGAACTTACTATTTATTTTTATTGATCAAGTAAGCATTTTTCATATTTTGTATTAAGATTGTCATGTTTAACATTATCCATAAACAGGTAATCAGTAAATTCAATAGCTCACTATCAATTCAGCCACCTTTCTGTTCGACGTGTTTTTTTCGTGATCTATTTGATCTATTGATCTTATTGATCTATTTGATCTATTGATTATTGATTCAAGTCCCATTTTGAGTATCATTTTGGATAACATAATATATGCTTGTTTCGGTGCCACGACAAAAGAAATTCTTTTTATCTACCCAGTCTTGATCAGTCCGATATGTTACTTGTAACAATAGTTGTTCATCATTAATAAGCAGCTGTATATCTTTAGAGCATCATCTTGAAATAACTATGATATATTATATATATCACATTTGCTTACGGACAAACCTGCAGAGCGCCCTTAACACATTGACCTAGGACTGATGTACGGTTAACAAAGTTCCCACACTTAACACCCTGCAAAGTAACTAACATTCGCAGTTTCAACTTTAACTTATGCGCACTTTGTCAAGATTATCTCTAACACAACAATGTTAGTTTAAGGACTAACATGGTAACTTTAACTAAAGATTTACTTTCAGCAACATTGGTTGAATTTATCCTCGCTGATGCTCCAAGGTCGCTCTCGAATATACACTGTCTACGCGTAATAGGGAGTTTCCGTTGACATCAAATAGCTATACATAGCATAACAATCTTGAACTTAAGTAAAAGTAATGTACAAGACAGGATAGAACTAGACACAAATCTAACACAACGAATGAAAACTGTAACATTAACAAATTTGTTATCCACCATTAACCAGCCATAAACTCAACTAACATTGTAGTGTCCATTATTAACCTAGATCTATTCTTACTAACTTTTTTAAAGCATATCTCTTAACATATTAACGTTAATCTATCACTGACACAGGTTTACATTAGCAAAAAAAACAAATAAATGTATCAGTAACTTGTCCGCTAATCGTAGCTGATCAATCGAATTATCACTCTATACGTGATAAAAGTTTCCACATCAATAAAGACTTTAACTTCTACGTAAGATGAATCTAAGACAAGTAATGTACTGCGACAAACATATACAGCAACTTACCATGTAATAACTGTTATACATTAACAAATTCTAACACTTTAACACAAGTAAAAGTAACTAACAATTGCTGCAAAACGTAACTTATTCATTCTTTTTCCAAGCATGATCCATCGGATAAAACACACTTATCCTCTATCCACGCTGTTGCGATGTCGACGATAATCTTGATGAATCCATCATCACAACTGAATAAGGGTCTATTATCTGCTTTATGATCTCGGTTTGGGATATACAGGTAATTGTAAGCGACACCATTCGGGTTTACGATTAAATTAATGACGCTATCGTTGGAAATAACGAAACTCTCATGAAGATTATCACAACAGAGCGTAAGATGCTGGAGATGTTTCGCGTATCCAGCACATGACGATAATTATACTTCCTAAACTGAAGTAAAATAGTGTATCTAAACAATCTTAAAGGTAATAGGATTCTTTCTTTCAACCAATCAGAAGAAAGTAATTATACTAAATAGCACACTACAACGAAACATATTATCTAGTTCAATAGAAGAGTATTATATATTTCCCTCGTCAGACAGCACAACAACCAACAAAAAGTTTTAAATCGATATAAAGTCATAGGTAAAGTGTAATAGTTCACCGCGATTTTAAAGCTGTAAATCAGTAATCAATCCATACGGCCCCAACCTATCCCTCTCCCTAACACCTAAGCGCGTTGACCTTATAGATCTATGATCTGTGATTGCTATTAGTCGATATATTCTGTAATATATATATTAATATATCTATCTCTATCTATTAATTATATTTATATATATATATTATAATATATATTTACTATATATATATATATATTCATATATATATTATACTATAGTATATATATATTATTTTCTATATATATATATAATATAATATTATATTTTTAAGTATATATATCTATATAATATATTATATAGTCAGTATATAAACTACGCTATTATATATATATAATATTATTAATATATACTATTAAATTTATTATACTCTAATATTTTACGTATATTATATTATATACATATATATATTTAACCTAGTAGGTAAATTATATTAGGTAGTTGAGTATAATATTGAATAAGGGCGTATACATAGAGCATGATAGGGTTTGTAGGACTAGGGCACGCGCTACCTACCCTACCTTCCTAACTAATTTTCTGAGTCTTTGATAAAATAAATTAAAATGGATGACAAAAAAGAATATTACCACTTATATCTGAAAGTTGAAAAAAGAAAACAACTACATTTAAGCAATAGCAATTATACCTCCGATAATAAATCAGTTGGAATTTGCTTTCCTGCTTGCGCCCTCTTAAAAGTAAACTGTTAAGCTATCTTGCGTATCTGAGTTCTTCATGATGTCATAGTAATTAGATAATTAGGCGGCGAGGCCAGACATTATTACCTTGCTGTATGAATGAAAAAATACGAGAATCCACGGGAATGACGAAACTTTCGTTCAGGCGAAACGATACAAGGAAGATTTTAAAAAAAGAATGGTTTGCATACCTCTCTCTCTGCTCTCTCTCCTCTCTATTATAATTATATATTATATTATATATATATTATAAATATTTATATTATATTAAATATAGTATATATATTATATATATATATATATATACTATATATAATATATATATAATTAATATATATATTATAAATTATATATAATAATATATATATATATATATATATATTTATATATAGTATATATATATTTTATATAAATATATATATATATATTATCTATAGTATATATATATATATATTATATTATAAGATATATTATATTATATTATCAGGCGCGTATACATAGGGTAGGTAGAGTAGGTAGCTCCTACGCAATATTTCTGAGTCTTTTTAAATAAAAATAAGATTGAAATTAAATATTAATTAAATTATTATAAATATTTTCAATATCGTAGAGTGAAAGAAAAAAGAAACTAATTTATAAAAAAAATTAAAAATAAAAACAACTAAACTAAATTAAGTAAACTGTTTTATAAAATTAAATTAAGTTTGGAAATTTTTCGTCGTCTTTACTCATTCTTAAGAGTGGAATTATCTATGCCCAAACGGCGTACGTAAGAATTTCATTTTTCCTATAGTATTATATATAGGTCAGTGCCAGCTAAAATTAACTGTGCTGCCAAACTATAAAAGAAATAACAGCGTACACTTTATATAATATATATATTATATATATATATTAAATATATATAATATATATATATATATATAATATATATATATATATATAATTATATATATATATATATATATATATAGTATACTATATATATAAATATAAGTATATCAAAGGGTGGCATTAACTGCGTTAAAGCGTAATTCCGTTAATTAAACTCGTTATTTTTTTCGTTAACTTTAACGCTTTCGTTAATTTCGAAAACAATAACGGACTATTAACGAATTACATTTGTGAATTACGTTAACGAGTTAAATTTTTTCCCTACATCCGTTAATCGTTAAATTAATTTACGAGTTTATAAAACATTTTCTTATGAGATTTTAAATTGTATTAGATTCGATTTCGATAAACCCAGAAATGAATATTACCATTTATTCCCATTATTCCTTATTTTATTCCTTTTGCACTAATTAAAAATACTTATATGCCTTCTTTAATTCGTTTTTCTTATGATCGTTAATATTCTCATTTTCTTATGTTCGTATGAAGAAAAAAAGATAGTGACTGATGCCCGTTCAATGAGTTATTAACTTCTTTGTTCGTTACTTGAACTTTCTTCTTTTGTGACTAGTGAAACATATAAGAAGTAGGCATAATAAAGCATTTATCAAATTTTAACTAAAAAATATACATATTTTGTTTTTAAAGGTGGCGCCAGTTTTTGCTTCAAGCTAAGCCAATTTTTACCCCCCTCTAAAAATGCCGATCATAAGTAATTCGCAGTTTTCAGCGATTTAAACCTATATCAACATCCAAACTGTGAACTTTTTGTCTGACGTCTAAAACGTCGTTTCGAAGTGTTTTTCTGTGTCTGCAAAAAGTGTTTGTATTTCTTCAATTCTTTTCAACAACCTATTTTTTTGACATTTGTCCGAAACTGATCCTCCTAATTTTTTTTCGAAATGACATTAAACTTGAAATATACAAAGATTGGATCTATTAATGCTTAAATTAAAGTGTAGGAAAAGAATGTTTGATAATTTGACCCATCTTTGAGCATTGGATTGCGATTTTCAAAACCTTACTTTTTTGGGTTTTCAAATTCAAAAAATTGGTGAATATTTTTTTTTCAGTTCACTCCCGACTCTACACGATAAATTTCGGAGGACATTTTGTAGGTGGAAGAGTATGCACATTTTTACTTTAGATAATTACGACACTAATGCACGTAGTTTTGGATTTGTTTTTGGACCAAATCTAAAAAAAACATTTTGGGGAAATTTTTTTTAATTTTTTGCTTTCATTATTACATAAAAATATGTCTATCTATAGTAAAATCTCGGTGTATCTCGGCCCGAATTATACAGGAACAACTGAATATTATTGATTTTTTGATCGGAATACAGTAGACAAAAAGATCAGATATTTTGTCTACTTTTCAAGCGTTTGAATTTTTAGAAAAGTGAAATTAGCTGGTCATTTCTATTTTTTCTATTTATTCCGATCAACTTATCAAATTTTCAGGCTTGAATAGGACGTGGCGAGATACATCTTTTTTTTTTAATGTTAGATTAGTATTTTTTTTTCTTATTCTCAAAGGGAATTTTTTAAAAAATATCTGTCCCAATTTTTTTTTTAAATTTTGTTCACGAAAACAAATCCAAAACTACTGCATATACAAAGCAATTATCTAAGTAAAAAATGTGCATCTCGCCCGACTACAAATGTCCTGAAGATTTCAGTTATATATTGGATAAAATGAAAGAAAATACTCCCAATTTTTCAAGGTTCTGAAAACCCAAAAATAGTAAGTTTTGAAAAGCGACTAATGCTCAAATATGGGTCAAATATCAACTTTCTGTTCTAATATTACTTTTTAGATAATAGTTCAATCTTTGTATATTTTTTTCAAGTTTGAAGTCATCTTGGCTAATAATAGTTAGGAATTCGACAGATTCAAAAACATCGTTTTGTAAAATTGAAATACCAAAGTTAATGATACAGACACAGAAAAAACTCGAAAACGACTACTACTGACGTCAGAAAAGTTACAGTTTGGTTGTTTATAAGGGGTCAAAGTGCGGCTGAAAATTTCCGAACTTTTATGTCATTTCTAGGGGGGGTGAAAAATTGGGGGTTCAGAGGACGACAGCAAAATTGGAATACGTCTCTTAAAATTATATTTAGTTGTGTATACGTTTTCCTTTATTTTTTACAATAATAAACTATGAGGTATTCAAATTAAGGTAATTTACGCATTTGGAAGTATTCTTATTGCAATGCGAATATAGTATCTGCTGCCTAGGTAACAGCTCGAAAATGTCTATTAAGTTGATAAGCTTAATTATAATTATTAATATTTGTTAGGGATATTATTATATTATTTCTAATGATTATTAGTTATTATTGTATTATTATTGATTATTATTATTTTATTAACTATTATTTAAATTATTATTTCTCATTATAATATTTTATATTTATTATATTATTATTATTATTATTATTATTTTCATTATGTAATCTTATATACTATTTTTATATATATATATATTAGTATTATTATATTATATTCTCTATTAATGATAATATTTATTAATAATGTATATATTATATATATCTTCATTATATATATATAATGGGTAATACTGGGTAACATTATTATGATGGGGCCTTCTTCAGTTATGGATTATTCGATATTTTATACCGGTCTTGGTAATATATCTGATCATATATTATTAATATAATATATATAATAATATATATATATAAATGATATTTATATATATTAATATATATAGTATATATTATATTTAATATTATTATTCATATATACTATTTATATTATCATATTATAATTTTATATATTAAGTATTATCTTTAATATATATAAACATATTCCTTATATATATATTACTTACTATATATATATATCATGATATATATATATTAATATTATATATATATATATTATATTATATATTATATAATTTATATATATACTATATAGATATATATTATATATATTAATATGTATATATGTATATACAGTTTTTATTATTGGTATAGATATTATTATATTATATATAGTGAGTTAGTCACTACACTTAGTAGTATATTAGTATTATATAGTACAAATCATATTTAAATATTAGTCTAATACGTCTCCTGTTTAATAGTAAGTAGTCATTTGTATCATAAGTTTTGGTAGGTTCTCTCGATACTATATATAGTTACTTAAATATATAATATTTATATATATATATATATTCTATATATATATCTTAATATATATTATACCCGTATACGTTACGTATATAGGCGAAGTGTTTGTTTTCTAGTAAATAGATTTGAATATCTGCAGATCATAACAAAAGAATAACAACTTTATGAGTATTCCTTCACAGTATTTTCGAAGCACGTTAAGTTAAGATTAACGTTAACTTCGTTACATTTTTTAACCGATAAACGCTTTAAAAGATTAAACGTCGTTTAATTTTTTGGGTTAAGAGTTAAGGGATTAACGTATTAATTATAATATTATAAGCAATTGCTAATAGAGGTAAAAAGTTATGAAGTATTATATATCTATATATTATTTAAGCATTATATCTATATTGTATATACTATATATTATTATATCTATATTATATAATTAATATTATAGTATATATATACATATAGTAACTATATATATAATATCGACAAGTTCTTCTTACGTATCAAAAGCATGGCATCAGCAGTTTTTAGATTGAAGTCCTTGCTTTGGTTATTAAATATTATTTTTATTACATTACTTAAGTGATATTTATCTTTATATAATTAAAATAATTAAAATAGTGCATAATGGAAGTAAGTAGATTTTTTTTATTGAAAAATAGCTTTCAAAGCTTATCTAAGGAAGTTAAAGGAACAACATTTTAATTTTAAAAAATCTGGAAGGCCTCCGTTTCTTTATTAATAACAGATAAAGTCAATTTGTTCAGAGAATATTTCCTCTTGATTATTATTTTCTTAATTAATTATTATTATTAATTATTATTGATTATATTATTATTATTATTATTATTATTATTATAATAATAATAATAATAATAATAATAATAATAATAATAATAATAATAATAATAATAATAATAATAATAATAATAATAATCATAATAATAATAATAATAATAATCATAATAATAATAGTATAATCATTAAATAATAGTAATATTATATTTTCTCTCTTTGGGTTTGGCTCCGTCCTGCTCGGACGTAAATTGAGTACACCCCCTCCTAGATTAGGGCTCTGCCCGTGAGCGTGGTGTTTATCTCCCTGTAAATATCTATATATATATATATATAATAATATATATATATATATATATATATATATATAATTATATTATATATATATAATTATTATATATATATATACTTATCTATATATTTATATATACTACCGTATTTATCTTATATATTATCTATAGTATATGTTACTATAAATAATATGATATATATAAGTATATTGTACAGATAGTATATATATATACGTCTATATATTATATTATATAATAGAATATATATATATATTTATTAATTTTATATCTATATATTTATAATATATAGCTGCAAACATATTATTATATAATATATATATTCTATATTTATATATATATATATAATTATATATCTATATATATATCTCCTGTAAAATATATATATATATATATATATATATATATATATATATATATCCCTTCAAGTTTTCCTCAGGAAAGACTCCAGCCTGCGGCAATAAAATTTTATTAGTTAGAATTTTGGTGCTGCAAACTGATGTGACCTGCGGTCGTGCTTCTTTGCTGTCCCATGGAATTTCTACTGCTATGGTGGAAGGGGTCCCTCGGAATGTGCTGAGCGAATTACCCAGGTTTTTTTCTCTGGCAAGTAGGCAAACATTCCATATTTTTTCCTTTCAATTAAACCTACCAAATCTTGGTTTAATTCATATTGTTCTCATGCAATTTACCACAGGGACGCTGCCTTCACAAGAACTTACATTGTTTAATTCATCATGCTCTCATGCAATTTACCACAGGGACGCTGCCTTCAGGAATTACATGTAGTCCTTCTCAAACTCCAGAGAATCACGCAAATTATATTTCATCCAGGAATCTTGATAAATCTATTTATTGTGATATTAAAACCCTTTTTATTCGCACATAGGAAATGAAAATGATCTTTCTGGTTATTCTTCCACTCGTCCTTTCTAACATAGGTCAAAAAAATGTTACCTAACTTTGATTCTTCCTCTTTTCCTTCTCTAGTATCTTCCGAAAGCAGAGCTGCCGTTTTAACTTCCAATAAAGCTGAACTCTTCGCTCAGATCTTTGCCCCTAATTGCACCGCAGTCGAATTCTTTGCTATTCCTCCTCCACCCTCTCCAACACTTCTATGCATGACATTGTAATTTCTTCTAAAGACGTTATTACACACTATCTGATTTTAACACTAAGAAGGCGTAAGGCACTGATGGTATCCCTCCTGTGGTTCTCAAAACTAGTGCTTTCGCGATTGCACCCTGCCTTTGTAAACTATTTCGTCTCTGTCTATCTACTTCGAACTTCCCTTCTTGCTGGAAAAGTGCGCTCTTTCTGTCTGCGCCGAACAAAGGGGACTCTTCTCAAACTTCCAAACATCGTCCTATCGCTTTAACTTCTGTTTTTTCTGAAGTTTTTGAATCTATCCTTAACAGAAAGATTTGGAAACATCTCAAGTTTTCTAATATTATCTCTCATCGTCAGTTTACCTTTCGCAGGAAACGTTCTACTGACGATCTTCCTTCCCTTCCTCTGATTCTTGGTCTTCAACCCCTCGGAGTTTCGGTGAATTTTTTTTGCTGTGGCTCTAGATATACCCCTGTGGCGGCAAATATGTCTAAGCTTTCTATAGGGTCTGCAGCAAAGCATTGATTCTAAACTTCCCTCCTTCGGTATTTATCCATTTCTCTGTGAGCTCTCTAATTTCATCTCTGTCCGATCTATACCTGCAGATGTAGTCGGCTACCTTCATCCTTTAAATCAATAAATAGTGTTGTTCCTCAAGGTTATGTTTTATCCCCAACTATTTTCTGCATTTCCTTAATGACCTTCTTTCTATTACTTCTTCACCTATTCATTCCTATGCTAACGACTCCATCCTTCATTACTCATTTCATTTAGGAAGATTTCCAACCCAACCCAAAAGCAAGTGGCTCAAGCTACGTAGGTGGCTTTGGAGCAACTAACCTCTCACCTTTCCTGAATTTCTAATTGGAGCATTGGGAAGATGGTTGTTTTAAATGCTTCAAAAACTCAATTCCTTCATCTTACTACTCGGTATAATCTTCCACACAACTATAACATCCTCGAAAACATCCAACCCAAACCTTCGTCTGCCATTAATATTCTTGGTGCTTCTTTTACTCGTGACCTTAAATGAAATAATCACATTCTTTCTCTTTCTAAACAAACTTTTAAGAAGTTGGTTGCTCTGACGCGCCTTCGGAATCTCTTCACTCCACCACAATTTGATTGCCCTTTATAGGGGTATCGTTTGCCCTTGTATGGAGTATGCCTCACACATCTGGGGTGGTTCTACACAATCAGTTCTCCTTTAAAAGGTGGATCTCTCTCTCTCTCTCTCTCTCTCTCTCTCTCTCTCTCTCTCTCTCTCTCTCTCTCTCTCTCTCTCTCTCTCTAAAACTTTTTTCCTTATTAACTCTCCTTCTCTCACTAACTCTCACCAGTCTCTTTCTGTCCGTCAACTTTTTGGATAGCTTTCTTTATACTATTGATACTACAATAGACTGTTTTTTTAACTCTCTGATCGCATACCTCCTCCATTGAGAAAAGCTCGTGCGACACGCCTTGCTATACAATCTCATCCTTTCTCTGTCCACCTCTGAAATCCCAAACCTAACCGCTATTCTCAATCCTACATGTACTCCACTGTAATGTCGAGAACTCACTTCCTTTATCTAATTTCCTAACTACTTTTCACTTGCACATTTTCAAACGCCGTGTATCGGGGCATGTCGCCCTTTGAACTGGATCCGGTTTGGGAATTTCCCTAACTCTGGTGGAACTTTGTAGCCTTCTGGCCTATGCCCATCAGGGGAGACATAATATATATATATATATATATATATATATATATATATATATATATATATATATATATATATATATATATATATATATATATATATATATATATATATAGATGTTATGAAACTACTGCCTTCTCGTAGTTTGTTAGTATAGATTAAATAAACCCTTGAAACCTCAAGGGTTTATTTAATCTATATATATATATATATATATATATATATATATATATATATATATATATATATATATATATATATATATATATATATATATATATATATATATATATATATATATATATATATGATCTCATTTGTTGCAAGGACCGTCATAACTCAAATGTTGCGTTTTTTGAATTGTTACTACTGAGAGTTAGATAATGATGTGTCCTTTAATCTGTAAAAATATCATATCCTAACTATAAAATCTCTCTAAGAGAGAGAGAGAGAGAGAGAGAGAGAGAGAGAGAGAGAGAGAGAGAGAGAGAGAGGGGGGGTTTCGTTATGGAATTCCTATACTTTCTAGAATAATTTGAAAATTTAAATGCCTTTCCTGAAAGCAATAAATTTGTGAGTTGTCCATTTTTTCAGGAAATGAGCTATTTATATATAGCAGCAGTATATATATATATATATATATAAGTATGTTTATATATATATAATTATATATATATATATATATATATATATATATATATATATATATATATATATATATATATATATATATATATATATATATATATATATATATATTAGTGGGAGTATAGATATGTTTATTATAAGAAGAATGGATAACACACGAAGACTTTTTTCGCATAGTTCTAGGGTGAAAGGGCTAGCAACCCGGTTCTTCACTTTTTGGTTGTAGAACTCCTGAACCAGCATTGGAACCTTATGCGCCTAAAACTCTCTCGACAGACAATACAGATTTATTTTTACTTACACAAGTAAAAAAATAATGAAAATTAAAACTTGCTGGAACTCCAAAATACAAATAAAATTTAAACCATTTGAAATCCACAAAATCAAATTAAATAGCTAATTACTCTCTAGCAAAAAAAAAAAAAAAAAAAAAATCTCGAAGGAAAAGAATCAACAGTATTGGGAAATTTTCCAAAATTAAAATTAGTCGTTTCAACTTCCAAAAAAAAATTTAAGCCCCAAACAAAAAGGTAAACTTTATCAGCGTTTCCCATCGTATAGAACATTCCTAACATGCTGGTGGTAACTTTCCTATACATGCTCTTTACAACAAGGCAAACAGAGCATTGCAAAAAAAATTATATTTTAACTTCTCAAATAAACTTTAAAACATAGATTTTCCCAGATTCATTTTCGGAACCCGATTTTTACGCACACAAAAGAAAATCTTACAAAGGGAGAATTACCGTTATTTATCAAGGGTACTAAGTTTAATGTTTTACTATAACCAAGGAAATTTGTTCTTCAAAAAAAAAAAATAAATAAACACATGCTTTACTGAAATGGTGGAAACAAAAGTTTTTCCAAAAAAAAATCTGATAGCTATTAGAAAAACTAAAAAAAAAAAACAAAAAAACAAGACAAACATTTCACAAATAAAAACGAAGTGTACATTGCAAGTTCTAGGTTTTAATTAAAGTGAGGGACGTGGTAAAGAACACAATGTATTTAAGGGGAGAAAAAAACTTCGATAGGGGTGGGGCGACAAGGGTCTATTTAGAAGCGTAAAAAAAAATATAAAAATCAAAATTCACAAAATTCCCCCAAAAAACAAAAACTTGTTTTCCAAGGTTCAATCGTTGATTAACTATTGGTTTTATCTTTTATCTTATTACTAGTAATATTAAATTTCGGCTCACATGCCTTGATCCTAGTAAAAAGTATCTATGCCCTTCTAGAAAAAAAATTTTGCCATACCGACATGATGGCTTCCACCCAGAAATAGTACATTTCTACATGTCTATTTTGAGCGTCAAAAAACAAATATAAAATATTTATATAGTAAAATAAAAATAAAATAATATATATATATATATATATATATATATATATATATATATATATATTATTATATATTTATATATCAATAAATATAAATATATATATATATATATATATATATATATATATATATATATATATATATATATATATATATATATATATATATATATATATATATATATATATATATAACCTATCAAGTTTATGATGTACGCTTCCTCCACAAAAGCTACTTTCTTTTCTTTTATTTTAAGGATTCAGAACTAAAAAAAATTCGTTTTAACGATATTTTAAGGATTAAAAAAAAAACTTTTGCCTTCAATACTGTTTCTGTTTTCCCCAAAAAATAAAATTCGTTCACTGTATCTTTATCAACAATTTTCCTTATTGTGTTATTGGTAGAGTGAGGCTATTTGAGTTAATATATCGCTGTTCTGGGGATGCAATAAAAATATTTTACCAAAAATATTTCCTGATATCCTGTATTTATTATTAAATTTTCAGGAACTATTCTGTGTGTGAAACTAAAAATAAAGAAGAAAAAAAAATAAGAAAAACAAGAAATATTTACCAAGGAACTCAAAAACGCAATAAATTGTTTCTACAACATATGTAAACCATTTACTTTAGAGTTTCAAAGAATAAGAGGTTATATAAAGGTGATATATTGAGAAGAATTCAAAGTATGAATTGAATTAAAATCAACTTGAAATAGCGAACTAGCATAAATGATGATTGGCAACCTTGAAAGAGATTATCTAAAGGGAGGGGGGAAGATCCTATGGGGTTAGTCCAATTTAGGATGGAAAAGAAATCAGGCCATCCACGCAGTAAAAGCTGCGCGTCGGGAAAAAAG
>JABUQX010042043.1:0-7500 GCA_015478945.1 Trachelipus rathkii
TAGTAAAAGAAAGCCCCTATTATCAGAAAAGAACATAGAAGCTCTCCTTCAATTTGCTAATTCACATAAGCAATGGAAGGACGATGACTGGGCAAAAGTTTTTTGGACAGATGAGAGCAGATTTGAGCTGTTTGGAAGTGACAAAAGACGGAAAATAGTAAATAGAAGACCTGGGGAAGAATATAAATTTGAATGTTTAACTCCAACTGTAAAAAAAGGTGGTGGTAGTATTAATGTTTGGGGATGTTTCAGCTCAAAAGGGGTTGGAAAACTTCATCTGATAAAAGGGAATGAGAATGGAGTAATGGATAAGATTGTATTTAAAAATATTTTTACCCAAAATAGGTTCTTCTACTGCAAAAAAAACTACTATGGGAACTTTACTATTTTTATTCATCAGCAAGGTAATGCCCCTAAACACAACGCAAAAAGCATGAAAAGCCTATACCAAAAACTGCAAAGGGAAGGGTTTGTCATGCTACCCTGGCCTTCTCAGAGTCCTGATTTAAACCCTATAGAGCACCTTTGGGATGAAATTGAGAGACGAATTAGAGCTAGAAATGAGAAGCCTAAAAATAAAGAACATCTGTTTGAAATAATACAAGAAGAATGGAACAGAATAACGCCAGAAACCTGCAAGAAGCTGGTTGACTCTATGCCAAAGCGTTTGGAGAAGGTTCGCAAGAATAAGGGAGGCCACACAAAATATTAATTTAAATAAATTATAAGACTGGTTGAATGATTTTTATTATTCACATTTAATTAATCATTCATTATTATTTATAATGTATTAACATTCCCAGTTATAATAATTTAATTTTTAGCATTGGGAAAACTTTGAAAGTTATTTGAAATTTGTTGAAATCAAAACGCCCATTCCTTTTGTATATAATATATATATAATATATATTATATATATATTATATTATATATTATATATATATATACTATAATAATATATTATATATATTACTATATATATATAACTATAATATATATATATATATATATACATAATTTATATATATCTATATATCTATATATATATATATATATTATATATATATATATATATATTATAATACTATATATATATATATTATACCTATATATATAATAATATATATATATATCTATATATACTATATATTATCATATTAATATATAGCTTTATATAAATTTCTATATATATATATTTATATACTATATATATATATATATATATTATATATATATATATACATATATATAATATATATATATATATATATATATATAAATATATCATATATATATATATTATATATTATATATTATATATATATAATATATATATATATATATATTATATATTATATAAATATATTATAAATATAATATATATATATCTAATATATATATATATATATATATATATATACTATCTATATATATATTATATATATAGAATAAATATATAATATATATAATATATATATATATATACTATATATATAATATATTATAATATATATATTATATATATATATATTATATATATATATATTAAATATAATTATATATAATATTATATATATATATATATATATATATTCTATATATATATATATATTATATATATATATCACCACTATCATCATCGCCCACCTTCTTTTCCTCTAGACTGTGGTAAAGGTGCGTGTACATGCCACCATTAAACAGAAAAGTAGTGGGCTTGCAAATCTAACTCTGGCATCGCGTGGAGACACCACCTCTTCTAACTCTAGCCCTAACCTTTTTGCTCCTGTCTGAGAACCCAGATGGCTAGACGGGAATCATCCTCTAACTCGTTTTAATATGTTCCAACTATAAACTTATTTCATAATTCCGATCTAAAGGGTGGTGTATGTGCCTATGTTAACATAAACACTTCTGTAACACGTCTCGTGAATCTTCGAATCTCCTCAATTTTCGATGTTTAATGGCTTAAAATTTTCTCCTTCTACTAGATAATCTTGTGCCTCTGCTAACTGCTCTTCCCTAATAGAACAGATTTTTCACGCTTTTTTGAAATTCCTACACTTCTCACGAAGACTGTTAATATCTTCTCATCCAAATACTGAGGTCCCTCTATTTAGGGGGATTTCAATGTACAGAACACTGAATGGTTGGGGTCCTCTCATACCGATTTAGGTGGGGAGGAGGCCGAATCATTCAGCATTTTCAACGATCTGGAGCAACTAATTAAAAGAACCCATACAAATTCCGGATCCGTCCTAACCAATTCTTCGAACACACTTGACTATGTTTCACCATATCCTTCTCTCTTTTAAAATACACCATTTCGCTCCTATCGTAAATCTGACAACAACCTTATATCTCTTAATTTTAATACTTTCTCTCCAGACAGCTCCTCCTGCCCTACTTCGTTTTTTTGGCACTATTGATCGGGCCCGATTGGGGGGGCTTTGCCGTTGGGCTTTACGGCTAACTATAATTGGAATAAGCTGCTTTGTCTCTGGTGATGGCTTCGACCTTCTGCCGATAAGGTGGGACCCGGTAATCGTTGATGGGATGAGCAGGTTAATTCCTTCTTCGACTAACTCTTTCTCTCCTCATAATCCATCGTTCAATCGTGTTCGTTCTCTGGCCATTCAGGCTAAGAGACAGAGCGTATCGGGAGTGGAAAATTCTCGTTCTCCTATCACTTTGATAATTTTCATTCTGCTAGAAATCGTTGGCAGGGATACTCTTCGACGAGCAAGCGAGCTTTCATCAAAAGAAAGTGCACTAACCTCCTTGATTTCTCCTACTGACAAATCTTTCTGCCTCTTGCCAAAAACATCTCTAAACAACTTCTGTAAATCTGTCTTTCCCTCCTCTTCTTCGCTCTGATGGTTCTGTTGCTAATTCTCAACTGAAAAGGCAATCTCTTCGGCCTTCCTATTTTCCTGTAACTCAAACCCTGGATCCGATTCGGCATTCCTCATCCTCTCCTTCTCCTCCATGGTGTCCCATGCCTTTGAACTGTGATTAACACTTCGATCAGGCGTGCGCAATGGGCTCCTGAATCTACGAACGTTACGAAAGGCGTGGCCCGATGGCATTCTCCCTGAGTTTTCGAAGGGAGTTGTGCTCCGTGCGACCCCGCTCTCGTTCAACTATATTCTCTATGTCTCAATTTCCTAACACTTCCCTCAGTGCTGGAAGCGCGCATATGTTCAGCCGATTCCGAAAAAAGGTAGCCGCTCTGGATCCCTCTAACTATCGCCCATATAGGCTCTACTTGGTGTCATATCATAAGATCTTTGGAAACCCTTCTCAACTCTCATTTCTTAGATCATCTGGAATCTCATTCACTTCTTTCCCGATCGCCATTGTATGGCTTTTCGGCGTTTCAAGGTCTACTGGGCGCTATACTTTTCCTATCTTACTTGGATTTATGGGTTTTTTTCCCGCCCTTAGGAACTACGGGGGAGACTTGCGTGTGGCGCTTGAACATATTCAAAGCATTTGACCGGGTATGGCACGCGTTCACTGCTCTCCAAGCTCCTTCCTTTGGGTTTCCTCCTTCTATCTTTGCTAACTTATGTCTAGTTTTCTCTCAATTCGCTCATGTCGGCTGTTGTTGACGGGGCCACTTCTTCTTCTTTTTCTGTTAATTGTGGTGTTCCTCAGGGTTTTCTGTCTTATCTCCTACTTTATTCTTACTTTTCATTACTGATCTTCTCACCTGCACATCTAACTCTAACCACTCGTATGCCGATGACTCGACCTTCATTCTTCAACTCATTTCATTCTGCTCCCTCTTTTAACTTCTAGAATTGCTCTCGTCTTAATCTTTCGATTCTATTCTCGCTGATCTGGGATAGAATTTGCGGTTGGGGTCGTCTCAACCTTGTGAAATTTAATTCTTTAACAACTCAACTTCTTAACAAATCTCCTCTCTAAAACACCTTCCAACTTTCTATCTCTTTCGACGGTTCTCTCGTCTCTCCTGTTGACCAAATAAACATCCTTGGCTTAACATAAACAACAAAATGTCTTGGAAACCTCACATCCCAACGGTTGCTAGGGCGGCTCAAAGAAACTGGGGGTTCTGTTTAGACTGCGAGACTTTTTTTCCTCTTCTCCAGTCTGCTCCACTATACAAGGGCTTCATCCGACCCTTGTATGGAGTACTGTCTCAATCTGGGGGGGCTCTGGTTTCACCGGCTTTTGGACAGGGTCGCAGTCAAAGGCCAAAAGACTTATAACTGTTCCGTACTGGACAATCCAATAGACACTTTTGCTTTGCGGCGCGATGTTGGTGTTTCAAACTCTTTTCTATAGGTACCTGACGCGCAGGTGCTCGAGAACTTGTACTCACGTTACCTCCACCTTTAAGTCGTCCTCCGGTAGCACAAGGGGTGCTGTGTCTGCGCATGAGTTTTTGTGTGGATATTGGCACCCCAGGCTAGTTCGCTGCTGTGCTTCCTTCTTTCCAGCCACTTCTGTTCTGTGGAATTCTCTTCATCTTCTGTGTTCCTGCTGAATTTAAACTCTCCCGCACTTCAAAGCCTGCGTCTGTGCTCATCTGCGTAATTTGCGTTAGTTGTGTACTTCTGAGGCGTGTAACACCCCCTCCTTGAATAGGGCCTCGCCCGTGAGTGGTGGTGACAACTGTAAAAAAAAAAAAAAAAATGACACAGTCGAAAAGAAAGCCCAACCTTACCGCCCAATTTATACCCATCAGTGAGAACTCGTAACAGTCAGAAAATCCATCCTAGAGCTTCATGGGACCGTAACGGACCCTCACTATGGCATCTCGTCAATGTGGGGTTCATGTGGGCCACAACCATACCCCCTCACAAAACCCCGCCATTTACTCCTATTTTGCACCTTTCTTTTCGCCTTTGCCAAACTCAAATTTTCTCCTCCAGGCATTTCTTTACTGACTCAATCCACTTTTTCTCCGGTCTCCCAGCAGGTTGATTCCCAAGACACTCACCAATATACATCCGCTTAACCAACCGACTATCATCCATCTATTCCATATGACCAAACCATCTCAACGTACTTTGCATTTAACTACTCTCATTTATCCCTTTCTTCACACCACATAACTCTCTAATACGTTCATTCCTCATTTTAAATCATTTCCTCTCACACCTAACCACTCTCCCTAGATTCCATCTGAACCCATTTTTCTTTAGATCTATACCTCTTATTCCATAACATAGTCTCACTACTATACATTAAGACAGGTAACAACATACCCACATACAAGACCCTAGTGCACTCAAGACTTAGTCCCTTCACATCCCCAACGATTTAATAGCACGCCATTCACCTTCCATCCATTTCACAACTTTCCTCAACTACACCTCTCTGCCATCATCCGTTCCCTTTTCATCCAAACATATATCCTAACTATTTCAAAACTCAGACACTTGTTCCAGCTACCAACCATCTACATCAACTTACACCGATGACTGTCCCTCACTCACAACGCATCAACCTTACTCTTATCTACGTTTACTTCAAACCCCTCCTTTTTACACCCCTAGCGAAATCTCTCTACAATCTTCTCAAACTTCTCTCAGATTCACCGCACAAAACCAAAACATCCGCATACAATAAGCAGGGCACCTCCACTCTCTTCATTCTCCATCATTCTAATCAAGATCATTTCCTGCCACCTCCACCTCTAAATTCTTTCATAACCCCATCCATACACAAATTGAATAACCAAGGAGACATAACACATCCCTGCCTCACTCCGCTATTAATATTAAACCAATCACTTTCACCACCATTTATTCTTACACACGCTTCCCTATCGTCATACGTACTTTTGATTCCATTCAAAAGCCTACCACCAACACCATATATCACTAACACCTGCTCACAGAGCTTCCCTATTATCCGATCATAGCGCCTGTTTGCAAATCCATAAAACCTAAATACAAATTATTCTATTTCTCCCTCATTTTCTCAATCATTTGTTTCAATGTAAAAGGATTTGATCCACGCATCAACTACCACTTCTAAACTCAACTTGTTCTTCACCAATCAGTTCTTCAGGCTCTCGACGCACTCTTTCAACCAAAATACCAGCATATATCTTCCCAACTACATTAAATAAACTAATTCTCATTTAATCTTACAGTTACCCTTAGTTCCCTTACCCTTATCTGCCTTACTGCTCTCCTAAAATCCCTCGGAACTATACCCTCCATAAACACTTTGTAGAGAGTTCCAAATCCATATCATCACCATTTCTTCCGTTCTGATCATGTTCACCAGTAATTTCATTCTATACCGGCAGATTTGCCATCTTCAACTTCTCACTCTACCCATTACCTCCTCCTTACTAATGATCTCATCCCCAAAATACCTATTCCTTCTTGCACTACCAAACCCACACATATTCACTATCACCTCTTCATTACTACCAATGCTATGCAATTTTTCGAAGTGTTCCTTCCACACTCCCCTCACATCCCTTTCATCAGTTACGAAAGCACCATCCTTATTCATTATTCTAAGCAGATTCCCTTTATTCTCATTCTCAACCTTCCGCGCTTCCTTCCAGAAGAGCTTCCTATTCCCTTGTAAGTCCCCATTCATCCTCCTTCCAATCTTTCCATTTACCTCTTTTTTTCCTTCTACGAATAAACCTTTTAGAATTTTTTTTTCCTCCTTTTTCCAAACATCTTTCTTTTGAAACTTCATCATTGGCTTTTAGTGCATTCAACCACGTTTCTTTTTTACTTTTAACCGCTTGCATCACCTCTTCATTCCACCACTCCCTGCTAACATTCTTACTTACTACTTTAGGACACCAACATACTTCTTTTGCACTGCTAGCAACCGCTTCCTTCATTTGCTTCCAGATTTGTTTAGTTTCAACTTGTTCACATACAACTGATTTACTTGCGAGCGCTCCTAAATATTTATCCCAGCGCTATACCCTCTAGCAAAATTCCCAAAATCCTCGGAGTAACACTTGACATACATTTCACTTTCACAAAACACATAGACAAAATAATCTCATCTGCTAACAAGAAACTTAACATATTAAGAACCTTTGCAGGTACAGACTTCACAAACAACAAACTAACATCCACCACTATACAAACAATTCATTCGCCCGACTCTAAGCTACGTTCTGCCCCCTTCCACCTACTACTGACAAAAAATAACATTAAGAAACTCCAAACTATACAAAACAAAGCTCTAGGAACCATGACAGGATACACATCAACAACACCACAACAACACCTGCACGAAGAAACCAAAATTCTACCTATAGACACACACCTGGACATGATAGGCACACAATTCTCTTGAAAAAGGGAACGGATGATACAGAGTATAGTAAGAAATTTTTGAGTGGTTTGAAGGTGAATGATGCAATTAAATCTTTGAGTGCGATAGGGCTCTGCATGAGGGCATGCTGTTCCTGGCTCTAATATAGAGTAGTGAACCTAAGGTGCAGTCAAATCAGATGGATAACCTTTGAGGATTGTTAGGTAT
>JABUQX010042043.1:12500-15000 GCA_015478945.1 Trachelipus rathkii
ACTCTCTAACTTGGAACAATAGTTGGAGGACAGGCTAAGTATTTCCTTGCAAGTTTACTTTCAAGCGCGTGGGTTAAACATTTTGCTTAACTTTCCACCAATTGATAGGATCATCATTTGTATCTAGTCGTTTTCCTTGGTGATAGTTTTCAATTATTTGCACTACATCTTTTGGTAATGCGTGTGTTTCTTCATCACTACTGCACTGAATTTGTTATTGATTTTTACTTCTAGGAGGTGCTGGTTCTGTAGATTTCGCTTTTTTCCTTTTAATGGGTGGCGAATTACTAAACTGGTCGGATTGAAGTTTTATCAACTGCATCACAAAGTGACGATTTAACTTATTCTAATATTGTGTTACTAAAAAACTTGTCTTTATAACTGAGATCTAAGTAAGTTGCAATAGTATGAAAGTCATTAATTTCCACAGAACCAAAGCGTTTTTCTAGCTCTAGTTTTATTACATCTTTCATCCTTTTTAAACCGTCATCATTTTCATTTGAAGATGGTTCAAAATGCTTCCTTAGCTCTGAGATTAATGGTATTATATCGGAGACAGAAGCTGTAGAGGCGCTGATTTTTTTGGCATAACTAATCTTATGTGACTCTGTTGACTCAAATTATTATGAACTTCATGCTGTGAGATCAGGAGTCATCATTACACAGTGGAGTCTAGTCACATGCCTCTCATTTAAAGTTTGCGTTTAGGATCATCTTCTGTTTTTTATTTTAAAATTCTTTGTCAGATCTCGACAATAAGTATCCGCGCAACATCTGCAGGGCAAAGCGTGGATGCGGATCTTTAAAAATGTGCGGATGCGGATGTTACCTGCATCACTATTCTACAATGATAACTCGGGCTAAGCCCGAGCAGCCCGAGTGTAGGAGTAGCCTCTGATATATATATATATATATATATATATATATATATATATATATATATAGTAATATATATATATATATATATATATATATATATATATTATATAATATAATATATAATATATATATATATATTAATATATATATATATATATATATAATATATATATATATATATATATATATATAATATATATATATATAATATATATATAGTATATATATATATATATATATATATAAGAAGCGATTTTTGTCTCAGTGGTAGAGCACTCGCTTGGCAAGCGAGAGGCCCAGTTCAAGGACTGTGGGAGCGAGAGAACCGTGAGGCATCTCTAAAACTCTAAGCTCGTCTCACTCAGACGTCTAATGAGTACATTGGTAGTGTGCCTTGCTACTAATGGGAAAGCTTCCCGGCATCCGCGATAGGCCTGGCCAGCCAGCGGATATAGCCGTTAGGCCCGTGGTACCCAAGGACCTTTCTCGATGGGTCCCACGACAGGTCTATGACCTTCCTGGGGGAGAACATTTTATATATATATATATATATATATATATATATATATATATATATATATATATATATATATATATATATATATATATATATATATATATATATATATATATATATATATAACAAATATCACCAATATTAAAAAAGGGTGTTAATAATTAAATTATCAAAATCACTACCAATACATCACCATCCCTATTACCACCATTAATTATATTTTTATTATTCACTAGGCCTAACTAATAATATCTTCATCATTTTCACTATCAATGGTTAGTAGACTCTTCTGAATAAAATTGAAGCTTCCTTCAATTGCCTAGCCCCGTATCGGTATTTCCTCAAATAGTATCACTTCTTCGTAAAAAAAAAAATGTGTGTTGATCAGTGGTTCCGTCATCAATGTCCGAAAATTGGTTTTAACTAAATGACTCAAATTCTTTCCCAAGATTTCTTTTGTTTTATTAATACAGATTCTTAAATCTTAATACAGATAATACATGATTCTTATATATATATATTTATATAAAGTTATAGTATATATATATAAAATATGTATATATATATATATATATATTATGTATTATAGATAATATATATATATTATATATATATATATATATATATTATATATATATTATATATATATATATATATATATATATATATATATATATATATATATATATATATAATATAAATATAATTATATATTTTTTTTTATATATATAATTATATATATATATTTACGATATTTAGTAAGACATGGTTAAGTATAGGATATACTGTTTTTATATAGTATATCATATAAACAGATACAATTATATCCTATACATATTATGTATTTTAATAACCATTTAAAAATATCATAATATATATAATATATATATATATATATATATATATTAACCGGCCTGGTTCTTTTGGATTATTTAATTTGAAGATATTAAATTTGGATTGTAAAGTTAATATACAAATTACAACTAAATTAATCTGGCCAGAGGAGTTTGGATATAGCGACACACGGATTATATGAAGAGACCTCTTCTCTTGGCTATTAATTTCAAGGAACCCCTTATGTCAACAATTATAATATAATATATA
>JABUQX010042044.1:0-2500 GCA_015478945.1 Trachelipus rathkii
GATACCATCATGGATGCCCATTTAATTTGATGTTGAAGCTGGGTCTCCGATCTAAACTGATAGGAGTAATAAGAATAGTTGAGTCATACGTGCATATAGGGTTGATAGGAGACGAAGTGAATATAGGATGTTAATTAATGAAAAGTAGAGAAAGTTTTTTGGGATGGACATCACCTTTGAAGTAACACCACCATTAAAGTTTTAAAGGATGAACGAGCGGCCGTCTACAACAGCTGCTATTGAACGACCGGATAGGAAAGTCCGAGAGAATGCCACGGAGTAACGCAACCGTAACAGGGATATTAGAATCAAGCTTTGTGCCAGACTCAATCGAATGTTATCGATTAGTTTGCGCCACATCAAAATATTCACTTCGAAATGCCGAAGGTGCAAAGGACGCAAGAAATTCCGAAGAAATGAGAAAGAAAGTAAGATCAACCTGTAGGAGCGTGTTCTTACATAAGCCTAAACTGGCGATCAGAGAATTAGAAGAATTAATGTGAAGAAGAAATAATATGTTCAAAAATCGTCCTGTTGAGGATTGATTTCGATATATAATTTAGACAAGAACGGAGGTTAAGCAATAGGATCGATAGTTAGACGGGTTGAGAGGGGTCCCTCCTTTTTTTTTCGGCATAAGTTTCGATTGGTTAGCTACTTTTTCAGCATAATAGGAAGGTCGAATGGAAGATCAGAGACGAAACAGTTTACCCAAGGCAATGGAAATCAAGCTCAAGAAGCACAAGTCTTAAGAATTCTACAAAAATAAAATTGGTCAGGCGACTATACGCCTCTTTCTGGTTAAGCTCAAGGAAACAGAATCAAATCAATTTATGAAAAATTTTGCAATGCAAGGACATTAAATGAGTATTGAGGTGGTACGAGTGTTGGAGGAGTAATATTCCAGAATCGTTATAGAATTTATCGAGTTAAAGTAAAAATCTGAGCAAAGGTGTTCAGCTTTCACAGAAAGAAGCGTTGAGTTGTATAGCACTTGTACATCGGAAGTTTATACTAAGCAAGAGGGAAAAAGAGGAAAGAAGCAAATTTAGAGTTGATATTTTTCACAAAAATGACAGATAGGGTGTCAAGAGATGTTCATGTGCATTTCTAAGGCAGAAAGAAGGTTTCTAGTATTCAGTGGAGAATAGATTTTGTCATGAATTTCCCGGGTTCCGGATGAATAATAAAAACTGCATGAATTTTAGTCTCAAAACCGAAGGTAATTTTCCTGAATTTCGAAATAGCACTAGAAAAGCAGAATTAAGCCAGTTTGGTTAAGTCAGTTGAAGGGAAAGAATTATGAAATGATACTCCTCCATGTCAGGGAATGATCACATCGTAATAGGGGTTTCTCACATGTAGTCATTTCGTGGGAACAATCAAAAAAAAGTACCACAGCAATTCCGACCAGTTTCGCGAAGAGTAACATACCATGTGCATTAGTAATCGTTTTAGGGGTACTAGCCTATCAACACTATAAATACCCAATGGGGATAATCTAATGTTTCGGGTAAGTGCTTTAACTCCCTAAATATATGAAAAGTTCTAATAAATAGTTGATGTTTTTGTTATATGTTAAAAATGATAATATTTTTAGAAACTTTAAAACATTGAAGTCTTTTAATCACTTAGAACAGAACGCACGACAACGTTCAAAACAGTTCCTCTTCGAAAGAATAATTAACCCGTTCATGTTTTAAGATTCTGAAGCGCATCCTTCAATGTTTTGAAGTTAAAACATACAAACAATTTTTAAACATCTTTACAAAAAAACAACTATAATTAAGGGATTTACACAATGCCCAGAAAATATTTCGGTAATATCTAAGGTATTGAACGATATTGTTTCTATTTTGACGTATAAGCGTTGGCATTTTCGAAAATATGTTTATTATATAGTTTATTTTTTTTTTTAATTATTAGGCAGATCCAAGTTATTAGCAAATAAATATTATAATATATACTAGCTATAATCATATAAATTGATATAATTTCAATTTTAACCCACTTAATTACACATCAGGTGAAGTTTCTAATTCTTCTCTTCGAAAGTATATAACTTTGGAAAATGGTCGTCTAAGAAGAGCTGTTTTGTCCTTCATTTCCCCTTTTACCTTAGAGACTCTTATATCCGCAGTTCGAACGTTCTTAGCATCATCTCCATAGGTTTTCACAACACGACCAAGTGACCATTGATTTCTAGGTAAATTCTGGTCTGTCAACAATACTAGGTCTCCTTCTTTTAGTGATCTTCTGCTAACTGTCCATTTCTGTCTTTCCTGAAGAAGAGATACATATTCTCTTTTCCATCTTGTCCAGAAAAGGTCGGCCAAGTATTGCACCTGCTTCCATCTGCGCCGAATATAAATGTCATTTTTATCAAATAATCCAGGAGGAAAGGTCACTCCTAATTGAGATAGCAATAAATGGTTTGGTGTTAAGGGCTCTAAGTCATTAGAATCATTTGATATAGGAGTAATAGGGCGGTTGTTTAATA
>JABUQX010042044.1:10000-12500 GCA_015478945.1 Trachelipus rathkii
CTCTCTGGAGAACAGCCTTTTGAAGAAGCCTAATACACGTTACAATTTCAAATCTATCTGGCCCTATTGGCTGGCACAATCTTTAACAGTTTTAAAATATAATAGGTGAGCAATGTTTGTTTGTATGTGAAAATTGGAAATTTATCACATCAAATGGTACCCCGGACGTGACTTTCTGCAATGAAATTGCAACAACAGGCATAAGGGAACTTATGACTGTGATAATTGCAATATCATGCAAGCTATATAACCTTTTATAAATCTATTTATAATTATTACATAATAAGCAATAGAAAGAACAGGCAAGAAAGACACTACGATAGCTAAAAAGGAGAAGAATATTTTACATTTCAGTATACAGAATTAATGACTACTTTAATAAATTTCTTTATCCCCGTCATTAGAATTAACAGACACCAACATATAATATAGTCCTCCAACCTTATTAACCATTTTGGGTCGTCAGCTTGTATGTTCATTCTCTTTCTTTCTTTCAAACAATTTTTTTCAATAAGAACGTACAAATTTTCTCTATTGAAGATCTGGCTCTTTGCCGACGTTAAGATGAAACTTTGTTAGTTTCAAATTGACATTATCATTATCTAGAAATAAGGAATAGTTTCTTTCTATATGCATTTATGTAATTCGCCCTTAGCGGTTCATTTTCTTTATTGTTAAAAAAAGGCATTTTCTTCGTTTTTTTTTTTTTTTTTTTTTTTTTTTTTTTTTTTTTTTTTTTTTTTTGGAAGCCTTCGTTTAAAGGGCAAGAATGAATGGAATCTTTACGATAGGCAGGCAATTTTCTGCCAGCTGTGAGCTTTGAGCGTGAATGGGGTTCCTCACGTTAACTCCGTTTTCTTCTGGTTTCTGTTTCTTTCTGTTTTCTAATTTGCCCGATTTTTAGGGTAACTTGCATAATTTTTATTAAATTTTAATTTTGAAAATTTTTTTGGATAGGCTATACCAACTAATTAAGAGAGGAAATTTGAAATAAGCACATGCCGAATTTATAATTATAATCATGCATCAAAATAATAAATTTTACAAGGACTATACAATGTTTTCCTAATTGGAAGGAATTCTATATACAATTCCTCTTTTTTTTTAATTTTCATTTCTTACAAATTTTAGACTTTTGAGTCGTCTCGGCGTGATCGCGCCCGTTAACATTTGTATATCTAATTAAGGCATTGTCTCGTGTGAGCTACTTGCCTTCACATTATTTTTATTACCTATACTATGTTATTACTTTGACATATAAATATACAATCATAATTGGCAGCGCTTCGTGAGGGAAAAATTTGCCTTCCTGTTTATCCTTTATCTATCGGTAAAACTTTCCACTGCAGCGTCTCGTGGACGCGCAAAATTACGTTTATACTCGACGATTCCGAATAACAGAAAGAATGCTCCTCTCACTCCACTTTAGGCCTATTCAATAATTAAAATAATTGTCATGAAATTATATAGAAAACCTTTATAATTATCAGAATTAATTACCTGCGTTACAACATTATTATTCTCTAAAATATTAAATTTTTGAATACCTTTGGAATTTTCTTAAATTTTTATTCACTTTTTTTTCATTATTATAATATTTATTAACTACGCCACATCATTCAGATATATTTATTTGTATAATATGTTTTCTACAACTTACTATTTTCTAAAATTATTAAATTTTAATACAATTGTCAACTTTCTTATTTATTTTTATTCATTTTTTTTTCATTTTCAATTTCAATTTCGCTTATGTGGAAAGCGCTTTCGTTTTTTTTCAAACTCATCAGCATTAACAATAGAAACATTTTTATTATTTATATTACATGGAATTTCATTATTATATAACATTTCATTTTTATTATTAACATTATTCAAGTTCTCATTATTATTATTATTATTATTATTATTATTATTATTATTATTATTATTATTATTATTATTATTATTATTATTATTATTATTATTATTATTATTATTATTATTATTAGTATAAGTATTTCACTATTATGATAATTATTATTTTATTAACGATATCACGTACATTATTTGATTCAACAATTTTATTACTTTTATTTATTCCGGTACTTTAGCAAGCACCGAAAGGTTCGAATTGGAAGTCGGGCAAAGTGGGGGAGAATAAGGACTTTAACAGTTGACTTTCCTCCCGCGCTTAACTTTGCTCCCCAGCGTTGGTAGGGGATGCCTCGTTTTGATCGGGTAACTTTTTAGAGCGGGAAGGTGGATTGACTCCTCCGCTGTTGGAGTTTGAGGACCTGGTTAAATTGGGGGATTTTTTCTCCTCCCTCTTTTTTTGTGCTTTTGGAGCAGGCTGATTTTCTTCTCGCTGTAGTTATGCGAGGGTTAAGATTTTCCGAGGTTGGTATTTGAGTCGTTGGGTTGTATCTGTTGGGGAGAGGGTAATTTTCCACTCCCCCACTTTCTTTTTCTGGAGCAGATTTAGCTCTTGTAGATTTTGTTTTAAAAGAGAAAGAAAGTT
>JABUQX010042045.1:0-2500 GCA_015478945.1 Trachelipus rathkii
TCGTCGCATCTCTAGTCACAAAAGGGCTAAGCCCCCTAAAGACAGAACAAAAATTACCGTGGGTCAAAAATGACCCATGGCCGAAAAATTAGGCGGGGGCCAAAAATAGGGGGTAATACGTACGATGGAGGCTTCGCGCAACCGTTGGGCGCAACCCTTCTTCGAAGGGTTGCAAAAATTAGGGTTTGCCAAAAAAATTAGGGTGGCCCAAAAATTTCAAGTTGCCAAAAAAATACCGTGGCCAAAAATGACCCATGGACGATCAAAGGGTGGTCGAAAAAAAGGTCAACAAGGCCAAAAAAGGGCAAGGTCAGGTAAAAATTTGGGGCTCGAAAAAAGGTCAAAGTCAGTCAAGGTCAAGGCCAAAAAAAAGGTCAAGGTCAGTCAAGGGCAGGTAGGTGGTCAAGGTCAAAAAGATCCGGGAATGGCCCCCCTACTATATATATATATATATAATTAAATATATATATATTAATATAATATATATATATATATATATATATATATATATATATATATATATATATATATATTATAATATATATATATAATATTATAAATATATATATGTATGTATGTATGTATGTATGTATTATATGATATATATATATATATATATATTATATTATATTATATATATATATAATATATATATAATATAATATATATAATATATATATATTATATAATATATATATATATAATTATTATATATATATATATATATATATATAATATATATAAATTATATATATATATATATATATTATTTATTATAATATAATATTATATATAATATATATATAATATTATATATATATATATATATATATATATATATACTATATATATATATATATATATATATATATATATATATATATATATAATATATATATATATATGTATATATATATAATATTATATATATATATATATATATATATATATATATATATATATATATTATATATATATTATATATTATATATTATATATATAAACACTGTTCATCCTTCATAACTCTCCCTACTTCACAAAATAACTGGATCTGTCACGTCTGTACACAACCTCCAATAATCAACAACCCTACCACAAACAAACCAAAACACAACATAAACATTCTACAAATCAACATAAATGGAATTCACAACAAAAGCAAAGAAATTGAAATTTTCCTAAGACTCCAAAATATACATATAGCAATGATCCAAGAAGCTTACATGCCCAAAAATCTCCCAGACCTAAAGTTTTACGGATATAACACCATCCATTCACCTCCTCAAACCCCAAAAAATCATTCCCTACTAACTCTCATACATAACTCACTGTCCTCAGACCACCTCCCCAGACCAAATGTTCTGCTCACCCAATTTACACACCAAATTACTTTGGTCCACCTTAACCGACCTAAATTCTGACCACCTCCCTATCATCATTAAATATCAAAACTCTAATAAATCACACCCCCTCTCAGAAAAATATATACAAATTACCAAAAAGTTGACTGGGAAAAATTCACTAACCACATAGAAAACAACTTACCCCCCTCTAAGCATCACCAAAACCTTCACCCTCAACAAATTCATTCAAAACCTCACTAACTCAATACAAAAAGCCACAAACCTACATATCCCCAAAGAATTCCTTAAAATATACAATCCAATCTTAACCCCCGAAATAGAAAACCTAATCAAAGAACGCAATTCTCTCAGAATTACTGGCCATTTGCAAACACAGTTTAAAACATCCTAAATTTCTTCAGCATCCTTTTGCAAAAGGTGCTGATTTTCTCTTATGACGAAGGGTATACACCTTGGCTATTCCTGGCTCCCACGATTTGCCTGGTCCTGTCCTCTATCTCCAAATCTAGCCACCCTGCTGTCTTAGTTAAAGGCATCATTCCTGTCTCATTCGGCAGTTCACGGTGAATTTACTCCAGTGTTTACTGACGGCTCCAAAACAGGGGACAGTGTGGGTGCATCTGCTGTCTTTCCTGACCGCAACTCCTCCCATACCCTTCCCCCTCATGCTTCTATTTTTACGGCAGAATGATTGCCCTTTCTCGAATTTTATTCCTTAACCAAGAACACTCTTAAGTCATTTATTCAGATTCGCTCAGCGCGCTCCAGGCGCTTAAAACCCCTTATTCTAAAAACACAATAGTGTCCGCTGTACAACAATTATTCGGCTGCTCCATTCCCGTAAGAGACAAATCATACTATGTTGGATCCCCTCTCATGTAGGGGTAACTGACAATGAAATCGGCGACAGAAAGGCAAAATATGGCCGCCTCTTCTTTTCGAAGCTGTTCCAGGTACCTCTCGGATGCCATTCGACAGAGCCTCCTCCCATCAACTGATTACTATCCTGCTCTCCGACAAGACTTTCGGTCTTATTGGCAAGAGTGCTGAACGAGTGATCAGCGGGGAGCGAAGCTTAGAAATATAAAGCCGAGCATTGGCGAGTGGTCTTCCACAAACCGACGAAAGCGCTTATA
>JABUQX010042045.1:7500-27500 GCA_015478945.1 Trachelipus rathkii
ACCATAACTAGAACTACGAGTCATAACATACCTAACATACCTTACGTACGAATAAACTGCATTCATTAACAATGTTCTCTGCCTATTAATGGGAAAGTAACTATCATTGCTCATAAAACTTAACATATCTCCCATTTTCTATCACAGCTGTAACATATCAATACTTATTTAGCATACTATAAGTGATTCAAGTCATATTTAAGTGTCAATACTGCTCTAGGATTACATAAAATAAGTTCTTTTGTACGATCACAACGTAAATTTATTTTTTAATGTTTATATCATAAAAATAACATATCTAACATACCTTACATATGAATAAATTGCTATAATTAACAAAATTCAATGCATAATACCTGCAGGTAGCTAGCATCACACTCCAGAACTTAACCCATGCACACTTTTCCAACATATCTCTAACATTTACAGTGTTATTTAACATCATAGTAATTTTTTAACAAAACTTCATAAAAAATACATATTTCTTTGCATATTAAATAACGTTTTTCAAAGTTCATATTTTAATAAAAATTAAAAATTCCTGCTCGAAGCATTCCCGCTTACACAGCCCTTCGGGGGGGGGGGTGACCCCCATTCTAGTGGGCATCTCGAAGGAATTTTAATTTTTATTAAAATATGAACTTTGAAAAACATTATTTAATATGTAAAGCAATATATATTTTTATTTATTTTATATATTGTAAAGTTAGAGATATGTTGGAAAAAGTGTGAATAGGTTAAGTTTTGGAGTGTGATGTTAACTACTTGCAGGTTTTGAATTTTGTTAATGATAGCAATTTATTCAAATATAAGGTATGTTAGATATGTTATTTTTAAGTTATAAACATTAAAAGAGTAAATTTACTTTGTGATCGTACAAAAGAACTTATTTTATGTAATCTTAGAACCGTATTGATACTTAAATGTGACTTGATTCACTTATAGTATGCTAAATTAGCATTGAAATGTTACAGCAGTGATAGAAAATGGGAGATATGTTAAGCTTTATGGGCAATGTTAGTTACTTTCCCTTTGATTGGCAGAAAACATTGCTAATGAGAGCAGTTTATTCGTACGTAAGATATGTTAGGTATGTTATGACTCGTTATGTTCCTATTTCAGGTTATGTTATGTTACGGAAGCTTTAGTGACGCTAACGGCTAAACCTTTGTTAGGTTAGCATTTATTCGTTGATCAATGTGATAGTTAGGTTAGGTTATGATAAAGTTATGTTAGGTTTTGGTTAAATATTACAATGCTAATGTTAAATTAACATTGAGGCGAAACAGATATGATTGAAAGGTAAAGTTAGGTTGATTTTGCTTGGTGATGATAGCTTATTTGCCTTAGACATACTGGTAACTTTGCTAATGGTTAAAGTTTATTCGTAGACAAGATATGTTACGCATGTTATGTTTTTAGTTTGGGTGCTATTATATTAGTTTTACAGTTGTTAAAACTTTGTTATGTTTCATTTATTCATCGGTCAGTGTGATAGTTAGTTTAGATTACAAAAAAAAAAAAAAATTCTAAGTTCTTATAAATTTTGCTATGTTAATGTAAAATTAACATTGATATGACTGAATAGTAAGGTTAGGTTAAGCTTTGTAGGTGAAGTTAGCTACTTTACTGTTCTTAAGCTGCTGAATTTGATAATGTTAGCAGCTTATTCGTTCTTAAGGACTGCTAGGTTCGTTGTTGTACATTATGTTTTTAGTTTAGGTGATATTAAATTAGCTTTACAGATGTTAAAACTTTGTTAGCATTTATTCGCTGGTCAGTGTGATAGTTAGGTTAGGTTATAATAGTTTTTGCTAAGTTTTAAAAAAATATATATTACAATGTTAATGTTAAATTAACATTGATATCACTGAGTATTAAGGTTAGGTTGAGTTTTGCAGGTAATGTTAGCTACTTAACTACTCTTAAGCTGATAACTATGATAATCTTAGCAGTTTATTTTTTCTTATGTACTGCTAGGTTTGTTGCTGTACATTATGTTCTTAGCTTAGGTGATATTAAATTAGGTTTGCAGATGTTAGAACTTTTTTTGTTGGCATGTTCTTAGTTTAGGTGTTATTATATTAGTTTTACAGATGTTAAAACTTTTTTATGTTTTTATCGGTCAGTGTGATAGTTAGGTTAGGTTATGATAGTTTTTGCTAAGCTTTTAAAAAATATATTACAATGTTAATGTTAAATTAACATTGATATGACCGAATAGTAAGGTTAGGTTAAGCTTTGTAGGTAATGTTAGCTTAACACTAGAATGGTAACATGGGGTCTTTTAGTTCTCCACACATCTGCTCATTTTTACTCTCCCATTCATAACTTTTAAGGGGAGTGGGTAATGACTAAACGATTAGAATGCTTTTCAGTCTGCTACGAGCAGTAATTTTTAGTAAATTGGATTTTGGAGTCGTTTGAACCCCTTGGTACCATTAGTGTGTGATGTGAAAATAGGGAGATGTTATCGAGTACAAAAGTTGCCAGTTATTTTCCATGATATATATATATATATATATATATATATATATTTATATATATATATATATATAATATATAATATATATATTATATATATATATATATATAATATATTATATATATATAATAATATAAATATATATTATATTATATAATAAAATTGTGACAAAGCCTATGGTGCTGGATGCGGTTTAATATTGAATAGGATTCGGGCTTTGTGAGATGTGGCATCGCTTCTACGGGTATAACTTATACAGCAACTAACAGGATACCGATTGGATGCCGCTGAAAATCTGGGAAAACTGGAAATTGGAAAAATTTGGAAAATTGGAAAACTTGGGAACCGAAAATTCTAATTAAAAAACATTTTTTTCCCGAAAAAAAACAATATAGTATATATATATATATATAATATATAATATATATTATATATATATATATATAATATATATATATTATATATATATAATATATATAATATATTATAATATATTGCAACCGTTCCAATGGTCCTCCTCCCGCCGGCCTTATCGGAATCGGGGTTTCACGTCGCTATGCCCAAAGTGTGATGGGGCCGAGCCCTAAAACCCTAGGAAATGATCGTAGAAGGCTGAAACTTGGCCAACCCTATTTGGTGATCCGAACCTGTGCGGAAGACGAGTTACTGTGTCCATACACCACCCGGAGGGGGTGCTGGCCCCTAAAAATAGGAAATGATGTAGAAGGATGAAATTTGGAGAGTGCAATAGAGGAGGGGATGGAGAATGAGTAAGGAAAATAATGGAATAAGAATGAATTGTGTTTGGTCCCCAAATTGAAATAAAAGACGATGAAAGGCCCGGAGTGCATAAGAGAATGGGAGAGAGAATGAAGAAGGAGGAATGAAGGAAAAGGAATAAAGAAGGATGAAGAATGAGGAGTATAAGTTGGTACCGGCACCAGTGCGGTGCCGAATTTTAATAGTGGTGTCCTTATATATGTTTATCTACAAAAATGTTCATCTACAAAAGGAAACTTCCTTTGTTAAGTTTGAACACGATTTTTCAATAACGCTTTCCCTTCAAAAAACTCAAAAGTCCAAACTAAGATTTAGCCGACGCACCAGGTGCAGTGCGATGCGGTGTGGTGCGTGGTGCTGTGCGCCACACAAATCCAGGTTACCGGTGTGGTGCAATTTTTAAAATATAGAGGTGCGGTGTGCTGTGGTGCAGTGCGGTGCGGTGCGCATTGAAACCTAGAGGTGGGGTGCGGTGCGACAAAGATGGCTTTGGGTGCGGTGCGGTGCGGTGCGGTGCGGTGCGTGGAGCACTTACCATGGTGCTGTGCAGTGCGGTGCTCAAAATTCCGGTTCTCGGCCAACACTAGTCCAAACCCCACCAAAAAAAAGGCAAAAAAAAAAACGACACATTTTCATTTCAGAAACTAGGTGACTTCCGCATGACTTCAACTAAAATAGGAAATTTTTATTTTTCAAAAATGTCAAGAATTTTTTTAATTTTTTTTCTATATGGTTGTAACTTTTTTTTGTTTTCTCATTTTTTTTCTTTTTTCTATTGTTATCATTATTTGTCATTTAAGAAGACATGCTGTTTGTGAAATTTATTAAAATAAATATTCCGTAGATTTTATTGTTTATTTTCCTCCTTAAGGTGAATTTGACCCCATGTTAATAAGTACGTTTCGAAAAACGCATGTCCCCATTCTTTGGTTAAGCTTTGTAAGTAATGTTAGCTGCTTTACTGCTCTCAAGCTGTTAACTATGATAATGTTAGCAGCTTATTCGTTCTTCAAAACTGCTAGCTTCGTTGTTGTACATTTTGTTCTTAGCTTAGGTAATATTATATTAGGTTTACAGATGTTAAAACTTTGTTATGTTAGCATTTATTTGCTCATGGAGTATGTTAGGTTTGTTGTTGTACGTTATGTTCTTAGTTTAAGTGATATTATACTAGTTTTACAGATGTTAAAGCTTTGTTTTGTTAGCATTTATTCGGTGGTCAGTGTGATAGTTAGGTTAGGTTATGACAGTTTTTGCAAAGTTTTTTTATATATAAAATAACATTGATGCATAATTAATTATTATCTTTATGTTATAAACATGCATACTATTGCGTAATGTTTTGTAATACATATTTAAATTCGCAAGATTTTAAAAGTTTCTTGGTAAAATATGTTAAAGTGATGCATATGATAAATGCTTGTAAGTATACTCTATATGAAACAATTATATAATAATATTAAAATAAATTCTTTGTTCAAAGATATTGTTTTATGTTAAACTTATTAACAGAATTTTAAAAACTTTTAAATTTTTTTAGTTAACTTTGAATAAATGATATAAATATAAGTGAATAATTGACATTTTTTTTGCTATAAACATTAAAAGAATAAAAAACGATTTCGTAAACATAAAATGTGTTAAATAATTTTATGCAATATTTAGACAGGAAGCATATTTTTATGATACATTGTACAAATAGTTAAGTTCAATTAGGATTTTAATCACTTAATCATGACTTTAATCGCCTAATCAATGAATCCTAGGGATCAGGGTATGTGACTGATTAGAGTTTGATCTATTGATTAATTGAAATTTTTAATTAAAAAGAATGAGAATTTAGTAAAAACAAAATGTTTTAAATAATTTTATGTTATGTTCATGCAAAAGAACTTATCTTGTTATGTTTATTATGTTTGTTATGTTATGTTATGTTTAATTCATGGCAAAATATTTGACGTAAAGCAGTAAGTCAATAGAGTAAGACATGGAGTTACATGGGTTATAGCGAGGGGTTTAATGCTTACGTTACTTCTTTACTGCTTTACTGCTTTACTGCAGGGTCAATAAAGTATATGTTTTTAATAAAATTTCTTAAAATTTTAGTAAAAACAAAATGTTTTATAAACTTTTTAGTAAAATAAATAAAATTTTATAAATATAATATTATAAAATAAAGTTTTTAAACAACAAATAAAATATTTATAATAAAAATAAAACAATCAATGTAGAATATTTTATAAATAATAGAAACATTGAATGATGGAAATGTAAATGTACAAACTTAACAAATTAAAAAACATTAAACAAAATAAATGTAAAGAAAAATAAAGAAAATTTGAAAAATATCCTAAAAAAAACATGAAGGAAAATATAAGAGAAAACGAAAAATTAATATTAAAATTATGAAAAATATAAATGTCATGGCTAACAAAGGAAATTATAAATTTTGACGAATGCCATTTAAAAACGATAAACAGCTATATGACGTTATAAAAATAACAGTCATGTGATCCGTAAAAATTAGCGTAAGGCTTGTTTACATAGTGTATTAAGTAAGTGTTTCTATAATTAGTGTGTGTGTGCGTGTATGCGTGCAATGTGAATGAATTACTTATAGAAATGAAAACACCGCCATGTAACATTAGTGCAGATGTACCTAGAGAAGTTAAGAATAACCAATTTAGCTAGACAAGACAATATTTCTAGAGAGAGAGAGAGAGAGAGAGAGAGAGAGAGAGAGAGAGAGAGAGAGAGAGAGAGAGAGAGAGAGAGAGAGAGAGAGAGAGAGAGAGAGAGAGAGAGAGAGAGAGAGAGAGAGAGAGAGAGAGAGAGAGAGAGAGAGAGAGAGAGAGAGATACCGTAATTAATAAGTTATACGAGTCAGGTTACGTTAGACAATGTTAGGGTAATGTATTTAGTCCGGTTAGGTAATGATAGATTAAGTTAGACTGAACAGCAAATACTTAGCCCGTAGCATATAATTGTGTTGAGTTTCATATTTTGTGCAACATTTGGCCGCCATTGTGATCGAATAAGAGAATATCACTTAAGCTCGCTGCGTTAAGTTTCATATGTATATGCAATATAGGACTGTTGCTAGAGAGATGGTCTATGTATTTATTAGCTTATTAAGTTATTAATTACCCTTTAAAATTTTCATTTTAAGGACAAAATCCCATTTTTTTGGTTCGGTCCCCATCTCAAATGGAGACCTTACCATTTCTGATTCCTCTGGAATCATCATCGTCCTTCGTCATTCTGCATTCGTCATTCTGCCTTCTCTTATGCACTCTGTGCAATTCTTTCTTCTGCTATGCATTCTGTGCTTTTCTTCTTTTTCAGTTGGGGCCCTCTCCAGGGGTCCTCAGACACCTTTGAGAGTACTGAAACTATGTTATTCATGTTCTATGTCTTATATATATATATATATATATATATATTATATATATATATATTATATATATATATATATATATATATATATATATATATATATATATATATATATATATATAATATATATATATATTATATATATTTTATATATATATATATATATATATATATATATATAATATATATTATATATATATATATATATATATATATATATAATACTATATATATATATATATATATATATATATATAATATTAAATATTATATATTTATATATATATATATTATGAATATATATATATATAATAATATATATATATATATATATATATATATATTATATTATATATATAATATATATATATATATATATATATATATATATATATATATATATATATAAGACACCATACTATGATGTTAACATATGTTTATTAACTCGACAACTTCATTCACTCATTTGCTCCGACACATGAGTTCTTTTCATTCAGTCCTCCATCTTCCTCTGTTACGCACTCTGTGCTTTTATTATGACTCTAGCTAAAGTACCAGCTTCGCCTCCGGCTCAGTGCTCCAGATATGACTCATTAGCTCCGTCTTATAAGATTTCCTTTTATTCCATCTTATTCTTTTCTCAATCTTATTTCAATATATGGCTCAAGTACGTAAAATAATAATAGATCAGTTAAAGAAAACAGAAATGATGGCTAATTATGTCACTGTGGCTCATTATATGCTTATCAGGAATATTATACATTTAAAAAAAAATTTTAATCGACGATTCTGAAAATATTATTGACCAGTTCTTAACCTCTATATATGTGCATAAATTTATTCACAGGCTTAGAGAGCAATCTAGGTTACAATCTATTTAACAAGCTGATATACCTAGTAAACAAATTTTAGTGTCTAAACGTGAACTTTTTACATATGTACTCAATGATGGTATTGAGGAAGTGAAAAATATCTTAAATATAATGATGAAAAGGACGCATTCGTGTAAAGACTAGAGTTTTTAAATCTTAAGTCCTTGTAAAAACAACATGTTAGAAATTATTCGTTGGTCAGTATGTTAGTAGGGTTAGGTTGTGTTAAATTTTTGTTTAGTTTCATAAATATTACTATTTTAATGTAAAATTAACATTCTTTTTAGTTTTTTGTTTTAAATTTTTGTTTAGTTTTCATAAATATTACTATTTTAATGTAAAATTAACATTCTTTTTTAGTTTTTAGTTTTAGGGGCTATAAATTTTTGTTTAGTTTTCATAAATATTACTATGTTTTAATGTAAAAAATAAATATTAATATATTATTGATGCTATAGATGAAGGAAGAGAATCAATTGTTTGTTGTTTGGCAATATATATATATATATATATATATATATATATATATATATATATATATATATATATATATATATATATATATATATATATATATATATATATATATAAATATAAAATATATATAGATATATATATATATATATATATATATAACTTATATATATATATATATATATATATATATATATATATATAACCACATATATATACCCTATATATGTTTAAATTATCAATTCATATTTCTCTTTTGATAATTTAACGCCCCCTCCCAATGTATAAAAATTACATTTCTATATAATTTTTTAATCTAAATATAACTGGGAAGGTGATTAATGACTTGCAATTGTTATTGTGATTCTTTTTATAAAATATAAATCACTTAATTGCTTATCATTTATTATTTTTTTTTTCATTCATTACTTAATTTAAATAATAAATAATTAATTATTTTACGCCTGATAAGCAGCATTTATTTGCTTATTATAAATTAGCCCAGCTGCTCCACTTTTAAAAAGAAGAAAAATAAAAAATTGATTCTATGATCAGCTGACCAAATGAGTCGGTCACTGCTACTGCTGCTCCACTAACTGTTACAATTGGATTAAAACCTATTACTCCTATAATTGAAATTACTTGCTAAAACTACTACTGCTACATTTTGATCTAACTGCATCTGAGATATTGATTAAAAATTACAAAAGCTCTAACTGCTATGTACCTAGATTGTACCTAGATATTTAAGTTATTAAGCTATACCACCATCAATGCTGTTTGCAGTTTTACTATTTTATATTTAATATTTTATGTTGGCCAACAATGTATTAACTCCAATTATTGTTTTTGAGAATGAATGCCAGAAGAGGCAAGAGTCAAAACATTTGAACAAGAGGCTTACCATTGTCTGGAAGGAAGAGAGTCAAAAAGGCAAGCAAGATTTAAGGCTACCAATTTATTGGGTAAGTAGATGCAGTTTATCAGGCTGTTATTTTACTTTAGCTTAGATCACTTTATTATATAAAGTATGCCTTAATAGGCAGAGTTCCTGTTAATTATTAATTAAATTTTATAAATTTAAAGGTTCATAGCCACATTTGGCCTTTGTCACAATATGGAAAGAATCACAATTTTGAGGCAAACTTTTTAATCATTTCTTGTGAGTTGTGCATTATATATATAACATCAAATATTTCCAAAAATATAGATTTAGGAAAGTTGGTTTTTGAAAGTACCAACTTTTAAAAGGCTCCCATTTATTTTTTCAGCTGGGAGCTTGTTACTGCTGTGATAGAGCTGGGTTGGCTTGAGGCTGGAAGCATCTTTCAACATCTTTTATTTATATATTTATTCTCCTTAAAAACTAAAAATATAATAGAAAATATTCATTAATAATCATTTAAGCAAAATTAAAAGTAAAGAAGTTTTTCCTTTTTTTTATTGTCTTTATATTTAAATATTTTTATGCAGAGTAATCAAGATTCTTAATTCCTGATAATTTTTTGTATATGAAAACCTCAGTGGGATTTTCAATTTTTTCAATTCATTTCTTGATTTTTTTGTATATGGCATCCTCAGCGGGATTCGATCTGCCTAACTTTCTTCTCAGATTAAAGCCTCCAAAGCCTGCTCCTGGTTATTTAATAGTAATATGCTGGGTTCAAGTTGTGGTCAATATTGACTGTGTAGTAGTGGTGTAGCTAAGCTATTAAATTATATTCATCAGCATTATATCAGTGCTGCTGAAATATTCATATTATATATTAAGAGTATTAATCAATTATTTGGAGTGTTTTGGTAATTGTACAGTTTTTATGGGTAATTGTGGAGTTCAGTGACACCTTCCATTTATAGGTTACTGGAACATATTTCCAAGGATTGGTAATTGTGGAGTTCAGTGACACCTTCCATATATAGGTTCATTCCAATTATAGGTTTTTTTTATCCTGTATAAGGTTACTAACCTACTAATATCATACAATTTCCAACTTTTATAGTACCATATATAGGGCACTAATATACTAATATATAGGGCGCTACCATATATAGGGCACTAATATACTAATAATTTTAAAATTCCACCTATAAGGTTAATTCCGCCTATAGGGCTTGATATTTAATATTTGATATATTTTAATTGAATGAAAATTCAGTATTTTAAATTAAAATAAATTAAATTGATTTTTTTCCATTTAAATTTAATCAATTAAAATTTAATATTTGATTTTCATATTTAATATTTAAAATTTGACAAATTCATATTTTGATCATGGATTCATATGATCCAAGAGTTGAAATAAAATATATTAATGATATTACTGACAGCCCTTCTGAGGAGTTGGTTCTAGTGAAAAACCTTATTAATAGAAGAGGGGCTAAGAGATCTTCTTGCACAAAATTGATTAACAATGTTTATACCAAATTAGCAAGTCTCTCAGTAGAGGAGAAATATGCATATTCTGATACTTTAAAAGAATTAAAATTAGAGCTTAAAAATTTGAATGAACTAATATCAGAGAAATTTGTACTCTGCCCAGAATATGATTTTAGAAGGCAGGAACAGATTGATATAAAAAATTCAGATTATAATGTTAATTTAGGTGTCATTATAAATAAACTTGATATTTCACATCATACACATCATAATCAAAATCAATCACCACCTACTCCAGCTAATGCTCAACATATAAAATTTCCCCCTATAGATCTACCATCATTTGATAGTCAGCCAGAAAATTTAAATCAATTTATTTTTTCATTTGAGAGCATCATGAACAACCGTAGTTTTTCACAATTTGAAAAATACAGGTATTTAGTAAAGCAGGTATCTGGCCCTGCTAAGGTATATATTGAAAGTCTTAAAGTGGAGGATCAAACCTATGATGTGGCAAAAAATTTATTACTTAAGGCTTTTTCTTCCAAAATAGGGCAACAATTTTCTGTTATTGAAAAAATTGTTAAATTAAAGCTGCAGAATGTTTCTAGTATGATGGAGTGGGTCAGTGAAGTGAGAGTTTTGAAAGATCAGATGGTGAGATTAGATGTGGATGGTCAGATTTTTATGCAATATTTTGTATGGCAGGGAATATCTGATAAAATAAAAAATTCATTTATGACTGTTAATAATGATGCCAAACCAGATTTAAATTCCATATTGGATACCTCCTTTGAGGTGCTTAATAGGTTGAAAGAGTGTACAAGGGAGAATAACTCTGGTAGCTCTATAAAAAATACTGCTGCTGCATCTCAGGAGAAAAAGGCTCTGAGCCTAGCAGCTGCAGTTGATTTAAAAACAAAAAATGTGTCAAGTAGACCAGCAAATTGTGTTCTGTGTCATTATTTAAAAATTGATGGGTATGATACCCATTATATAAGCAAATGTCAAAAATTTGATAGTCCTGAAAGTAGGATAAAGAAAATAAAAGAAATTGGAGGATGCATTTTGTGCAGTTACCTAAATCATGATCAGTCTCAATGCAGGTATAGGTTCAAAAACCCTTGTTATAAATGTAATGGTAGTAATCATTTTTCATTCCTTTGTAATAAGAATAAAAATAAAATTGGTAACACAGTGCAAAATAAAAAGAATTCAACTGCATCCCATAATGCAACTTCTAGTAATGTAGTTGGCTTAGAAATTTCACCATGCTCAAATGATGAGTATTGTGATTTGGAAATTAATTCCCTTAATACAAGCCTCATTAGTAATTTTATTTTGCCCACTTTTACAGCTAAAACTTATTTGGCTGAAGGTGGTGAAACTGCACATTCTAGAGTACTTTATGATTCAGCTTCAGAGTATTGTTTTGTGACCTTGTCCTTAGCAAATAAATTAAAATATAAAATTATAAATGCTGATATAAAAATAAATGTCAAAGGATTTAATGAGGCTAAAAGCTACAAGACCAATATCATAGAATTTAACATCACTCTGGGTAAAAAAGAAGTAAAAATAGTAGCTGCAGTTATTCCAGAAATTAGGCCTAAAATTAAACTTAAAAATTCAGAAAATATTACTGAGTCCTTTAAGAAAGCCAATATAGAATTAGCTGATAAATTTTTGAATGATGAGGTGGGAAATATTGATATCATTTTAGGAGTAAATGCAATACACATTATCCCAGTGCATGCTGGCACTATAGGTACCAAAAATGAAAAATTCTTGTTTTTCTACACCTGTATAGGCATTATGCTTACTGGCAGTGAGGCTGTCATTTTAAAAAATTTAAATAACCTTAATGTTGTGAAGAAATTTGTGGACAAAACTAATGAGTACTGTAAAGCCATCCCTAACCTTATAAAAAAGAAAACTCCAAAAAGTAGTAATAATAATAATAATAAAAAAGGTGAAGCTCATGGTAGTCCTCATAATAATAATGCATTAGAGAATGGTAATGATTTCTGACTACAAGAATCTTCTATCTCTTGTAGTTACATTGCCTGTAATTTGCCTGATGATTTTAACTTTTCTAAAGCTAATAATGAGCAACTTAATATGTCACTTAAAAAATTAATGAATTATGATGATTATTATGAGCCATCCTTTTCTGATGAAGATGAACAACTGGTTAAGTATATTATTAGTAATGCAAAGTGTCATGATGATGGCAGATTGATACTTCCATGTTTATGGGATAATAGAGTAATAAATTTGTTACCAAATAATTATAAATTAGCCTCCAGTATTTTAAAATCTACTTTAAAAAAGATTCAGAAAAATCCTGATAAATTTGAACAGTATAATAGCATTTTTATGGAGCAATTAGAATCAGGTATAATTGAAAAGGTTTCTATTAATAAATTAAAAAATAATAAAGAAGTTTCTTTCATGGGCCATATGGGTGTTTACAGAGAAAATGTTCAAACCACCAAATGCAGAGTAGTATTTTTAAGTAATTTATGTGAAAAAACAAATGACACTGCTCTTTCTCATAACCAAGTTTCCCTACCTGGTCCAAACCTTAACAATAAATTAGAGATAGCTTTGACACTTTTAAGGTTCAATAGATTTTTATTGGTCTATGATATTGTCAAGGCCTTCCATCAAATTTGGTTACCATATATAGATAGTTTAAAATTACATTTTCTTTGGGTTAAGGGTATAAATGATTTTTCTGAGGTGGCCTACAAAATGAACAGACTGCCCTTTGGTATGAGGTTCTCACCAAGCTTGCTTATGGTTGCCTTATATATTATATTAATTTTACATTGTAATATTCATGACTCATTTGAAAATAAATTAAGAAATATGCTTTATAATTTGTCTTATATGGATAATCTTGCATTTTCATCTAATTCTGAATCTGATATTAAATTGTCATTTCACAAATCAATTAATATTTTTAGTCAATATGGCTTTAATTTGCAGCAATTTGGTTCAAATTTGATGGAATTGGAATCTGAGTTTTGTGAGGATTCTGAAGAACCCTTACAAACCAAATTATTAGGTATTTTGTGGTCTAAGGACCAAGATCTTTTTACAAATAAACCTGTAAAATTAAATTTAGAGGCCAGTACTTTAAGAACCATACTTTCATCTGTGAATAGTTGCTTTGATCCACTTGCATTGACCTTACCTTGTAGAAATAGGGCAAAACTGTTTCTGCATGAGTTGCAGATGGATAGTAGCATCACTTGGGATGACCCTTTAAGTGATGACAGAATGAGAGAGTGGAAAAAGATTTGTAAATTATATAATGCTGGTGTTGAGCCTTCAATTCCCAGGTATATTGGGAATTACACTGGTAATTATGATTTAATGGTCTTTACAGATGCTAGCAAGGATTTCTATGGATGTGTGATTTATTTAAAAAATCTTGATACACATTCCCTTCATTATCTCACTGCCAAAAACAAAGTAGTGGTAACAAAGGGGGTTTGTAGAACCATCCCTGTGTTGGAGCTATTTGCAGTGGCCCATGGAGTGGTTTGTGTGATAGATTTATATTCTCAATTAACAAGGGCATTTTGTCCCATAAAAATTAAAAATTTACATATTTTCACTGATTCCATGATTTCCTTAAGCTGGCTGGCAGCTAAAGTTAACAAGACCAGCAAGATAGAGAAAAAGGGTACCATAATTAATAATAAATTAAATAATATTATGAGGCTATGTGAGAGTCATAAGGTTATTTTCATCATATTAAGGGTCCAAATAACCCTGCAGATATGGTTACTAGGTGTGTCTCTCACAAAGTGTTACAGAAAACAAATTATTTTAAGGTCCAACTGAAAATGAATGTGTTGACACTTTCTCTTTTGAAGTTCCCTTCAATATTCATTTTAACTTTCAGATTAATAGTATTTCCTCTTCCTCTTATCAGTGGGAACCAGTAATAGCATTAAACAAGTTTTCTTCTATTGGGAAATTTTGCAGGGTGACTCACTATATTAGGAAGTATATATTTACACTAAAATTTAGAGTAAAGTCTAAAAACCCTTCTCTCTTCCCTTCTATGAATATGAGTTTTAATTATAAAGATAGTTGTTCATTGGTTTATAAAGGAGCCCAAAAAACTAACTTTTCAGATACATATGATTATTTATTGAATCCTCTTGCTGTAAAATCAACTAATTTAGCTAATCAATTAAATTTGTTTTTAGATTCTGATGGCTTAATTAGAGTTAAATCTAAATTTGGTAAATTAAAAAGTAAATATAATGAAAAGTTCCCTATATTATTGTCCAAAGATTGTCCCTTTACAAACACTCTCATTTTTGAAACTCATATTAAAGCCAAACATGCAGGAGTTTATAAATTGCTTGCACTTCTTAAAAAAGAGTTTTATATCCCCTCTGCATATGTCACTGTAAAGAAATGTATTAAAACTTGCCTTGTTTGCAAAAAACTATATGGTAGGACAATAAAAATAAATCAGAATGACTATACAGAATTTAGAATATCTCCTAAGGAGATTCCCTTTAGGGAGGTTGCCTTAGACCATATTGGTCCATTTACTGTAAAAAGTAATGATATTAATGTTAAGGTGTACATACTTATTATAACATGCATGTGGAGTAGGGCTGTAAATTTGTTGTTATGTAAGCATATTGATTCAGAATCCTTCATTAATGCCTTTCAAATGCATGTGTATGAATATGGATACCCTAAAAAGATATTAAGTGATGCTGGATCACCTATAGTTTCATCCTTCAAAGTAATTAAATCATTTTTGAATGATGTAGAGGTAAAGAATTTTTTGAAGGAAAAAGATATTGAAAGTTTGGACTTTTCCACCTATCCACCCCATTCCAGTTTTTTAGGTTCAGTTGTAGAATCTCTTGTAAAACAAGTTAAAAATATGGTGTATAGCAGTATTTCTAAAAATATATTAAAGTATGAGCAATTTCACTTGTTAATGAAAGAAGTGCATATGTTAATTAACAAAAGACCTTTAGCTTTTAAACCACTTCTAAATGATCAAAATATTGATCCTTCAATACCCTTTGTAATTACCCCTGAAATATTAATTAAAGGGTATGAACCTCCTAATGTGGTAATTGCTCCCCATTTGCATACCTCTGAAGCTGATGAGGAAGAGGATCCAGATTGGATCCCAAATAATGAAAAGCAGGATGAAATAAAGCTGTATAAAATGTATAAAAAGTTTCAGAAGGTGAAAAATAAATTACATGCTCTGTATCATACTGAATTTTTAACTAATCTAAGAGAATTTAGTACTAACAAACCAGACAGGTATAGAGCCAAAATGCATATTAAATTAGAGGTTAATGACATTGTTGCTATCAAGCAACAATATACCAAACCATATTTTTTTCCAATGGGGATAGTAACTGACACAAAGGAAAACACTCTTGGAGAGGTAGTAGAGGTATCTGTTAAGAAAGGGAATGGGGAAATAATTAAAAGACATGTAACTAATTTGATTCTCATCAAAAAGGCTAAGTGAAAGAATTAAGTTTTTTCAATTATTTTAATTTAAAAAAAAAAAAAAAAAAAAAAAAAAAAAAAAAAAAAAATTCAATTTCAATTTCATTTAATTTAAAAGCTATCAGGCTGCTGGCTGATAAAATAAATGAAGCTAGTAGAGTAGTTTGTTTTAAAAAAAAAAAAAAAAAAAAAAAAAAATTATTTAAAAATTTTGTTCATTTTTTTCCATTTTTTTTTTGACATGTTTAAATTATCAATTCACATTTTCTTTTGATCCTTTGATAATTTAACGCCCCCTCCCAATGTATAAAAACTACATTTCTATATAATTTTTTTCTAAACAAATGATTAATGACTTGCAATATCATTGTGGTTCTTTTTATAAATTGTTCATTTGTTTTTATATTCCAATTATATTTCAATACTTAATTATTCATGCCTGATGATCGGCATTTATTTGCCTATTATAAATTAACCCAGTTGCTCCCATAATAAAAAGAAGAAAATAAAAAAATTGATTCTATGATCAGCTGACCAAATGAGTCGCTCACTGCTACTGCTGTTCCACTAACTGTTACATTTGGATAAAACCTATTACTCCTATATCTGAAACTGATTACTGTTACACTCCTACATCTGAGATTTGATTTAAAATTAATTGCTACTGCTACTGCTACTTTTGATTTAACCTAGATTGTACTTGGAAAATTTAAGCTACCAAGCTTATAACATACCACCAATGCTGTTTATTGTGTAGCTACTATTTTTTACTATTTAATATTTATGGTTGACCAACAATTATTAATTCCACTTATTTCCTGTTTGAGATACTGTGAATGCCAGAAGAGGCAAAAATCAAAACATTTGAACTGAGGTTTACTTATCATTATCTGGATGGAAAAGAGTCAAATAGGCAAGAAAGATTTAAGGCTACCAATTTATTGGGTAAGTAAGTGTGGCTTATCAGGCTGTTAATTTACTTTTGCTTAGATCACTTTATTTATATAAAGTATGCCTTAATAGGCAGAGTTCCTGTTAATTATTAATTACATTTTATAAATTTAAAGGTTCATAGCCACATTTGGCCTTTGTCACAGTATGGAAAGAATCACAATTTTGAGGCAACTTTTTAATCATTTCTTGTGAGTTGTGCATCATATATATAACATCAAATATTTCCAAAAATATAGATTTAGGAAGTTGGTTTTTTGAAAGTACCAACTTTTAAAAGGCTCCCATTTATTTTTTCAGCTGGGAGCTTGTTACTGCTGTGATAGAGCTGGGTTGGCTTGAGGCTGGAAGCATCTTTCAACATCCTTTTTATTTATGTATTTTCCTTGAAACTAAAAATATAATATAAAATATTCATTAATAGTCATTTAAGCAAAATTAAAAGTCAAGTTTTTCCTTTTTTTTATTGTCTTTATATTTAAATATTTTTTATGCAAAGTAATCAAGATTGTTAATTCCTGATAATTTTTTGTATATGAAAACCTCAGTGGGATTTTCAATTATTTCAATTCATTTCTTGATTTTTTTGTTAGATAGATTGATTAATTTATATAGAAATGTATATATATATATATATATATATATATATATATATATATATATATATATATATATATATATATATATATATATATATATATATATATTTATATATTTTATATAAATGCAATATTAATCAAGAACGAGATTTGAACATGTTAGATAATTTATTAGCCGAACTAGTTTGGGTAAGAAATACTTCTTGCCCATTTTCAAGGCTTACAATATAATAATAAAATTTCAAACAAAAATATTATATAAAATTAATAATAGTTAAAATAAATAAATCATATAGATAAATTAATGATTTCAATATTATTTAGTAAAGAGTTCATTGATTAAAACTAGAAATTTCAAGCTTCAGTAGTTTTTTTTTTTTTTGTTTCTTCTGAAGAGCGGACCTCACCACAGAGAGGGCATATGCCGTCGCCCTTCCAGTCAGACAAAACTGCCCTTCAGGTTACCACGAGCTCAAGGCAAGTGAACCCACCTGCACGAGAGCCCGTGATACTCTCCACTTCAGTATTAAAAGGCTTTTAAAATTTAGATTTTCATTTAAGGTCGGGTTGAGATGCCCAAATATAGCAAGTATTCAAAGCACTGAAGATCGGGTTTCTCAGTTTGGGCACAATATTCCAAAATTGGCATCCTGTATATGGTGGCCCTCCTGAAGAGATGAGCATTTATAGCTGATTAGGGGGATGATGTAAATGGTCTAGAGTTCTAAATGAAATAACTTTATGCTCAGCAATATGCGTGGAAAGGCTTCGTATTGTCTTTCCTATGTAGGTGGCATCGCAGTCACCGCATTTGTAATGATATATTACTGATGAGCATAAAGGTAATGGGAGTTTATCTTTGAATTTAAAATATTTCCCATTTTGTGTCACTCAAAAATCTAAATCTAAATTTAAACTGTGGAAAGTTTTGTTTTTAAAACTACGTCAATTTTACGACGAATTTCGTAACTCATTCTCCCAAGAAAAGGCAACCTCATATATACAAAATAATCCTGAGCTTGTTAATTTAGCTTGAGAGTTGTCTTTAAATTTGCTGAAAGTAGTTTCCGAAAAAGTTGAGTCAATTATAAATTCTGGAACCCATTCTTCAGAAATAATGTTTTAAGGAAATCAAGTTCTTTTGTAAAATTAACATAAGATGACGAAATTTTATATCCCCTGTCAAAAGAGTTTTAATTAACTTGTTTAGAAAGAAATGACTAATGAAATGATAATAAAAATTTTATCGTCAAAAAAAAAAAAAAAAAAAAAAAAAATTATTATATATATATTATAATCTATATATTATATATATTATATATATATAATATATATATATATATAATATATATATATATATATTATATATATATTAATATATATATAATATATATATATATATATATATATATATATATATAATATATTATATATATATATAATAATAACTGATTGAAAGATGACCTGCTATCCTGAGTGTCAGCGATATGAACGCTTCTAACGATTTCTATTTTTTTTTTTTTTTTTTTTTTTTTTTTTTTTTTTTTTTTTTTTTTTTTTTTTTTTTTAATATATAATAAATTTGATACTTATTCACTTTAGGAGGTAAAAAATTGCAAAAAATTATTTTCTAAAAAAACAAAAGTGAATTCTTATTAACTTTTTACTCACCAATCACGAACATGATAACTTTGAATTTTATCAGCATTTATCGAAAAAATCCATCCATGTTAGATCTAGTCTTACGGTAACATCGATACATAAAGGTTAGGTCTAGGTTAGCGGCAACATCAATCCATATAGGTTAGGAGTAAGTTCACGGCAACGTCGATCGAGAAAGACCGCAGCAGGCCTTAGCAGTAATTGCTGGCAGTATGGCTAGTTTAGGTTAGGTTAAGTTTTCTTGATTTCGTTAGAGGAAACCTAATGAACTCAACGAAACTTAACCTAGTCCTACCTAGCTCTAGTCCCAGCAATTGCTGCTAACGCCTGCGGCGGGCTGTCTCGATCAACGTTGCCGTGAACCTACTCCTAGCCTGTATGGTTTGACGTTGTCGTTAACATAAACCTAACCTGTATGGATCAATATTCCCGTAAACCTAGCACTAACATGGATGGATTTTTTCGATAAATCTTGATCGAATTCAAAAAACCGTTATCATATTCGTGATCGGAGAGTAAAAGTTCGTTAGAATTAACGGTTTCTTTTATTTATTTTTCTTAGAAAATAATATTTGTAAAATTTTTTACTTCCTAAAATGCATAAGTGCCAAGTTTGTTTTAGAATTTTTAAAACCATTATTTTACGATTGGAAATTATTACTAACGTCATTTACAAAAGAACTACTGAAAAAAAAAAAAACCTATTTCTCAATAATAATAATAATAATAATAATAATAATAATAATAATAATAATAATAATAATAATAATAATAATAATAATAATAATAATAATAATAATAATAATAATAATAATAATAAGACTTAAGGATAGTCTTTCTGAATATCAAACGCAGACATTTGTTTGACATTGAAAATTGACAGTACT